>JANTOP010002041.1:0-18453 GCA_027564815.1 Symmerus nobilis
GATGTTTTCTAGATATTATAAATATTGTTTTGAGACATATATCCAACGTCTTTAAAATGTATTTGTGCTATTAGGGTGATAACTATCTTTCTATTCCCAATTAGGACCGGTTCTTGGACATAATTTAGAATAGTATAACCGGGATAATTTAATTAAATGCCTAATGTCCTCTATTAGGATAATATTTCGGAACGGAGGACAGTTCTTAGACAGGTGAATGTTCATAGGGATAAAATAAAATAATAGCGTGAGACAGTGGCGTGCAGTCTTATGCGCAGAAGGCGCAGAGAATACCTGCAATATCAACAAAGTATTTGGATGTAATATTTTACATTTCGGTTGTAAATTTATATGTTCTAAAATCTATTTTATCTCCTGATAAATAAATTTAAATGAAGTCTGAAACTTTCGTTAAAAAGCTCTGTGGAAAATTAAAATCTCTACAAAAGCTTTAATGAATTTAATTGAATTGAATTGAAGCATTCATTGTCCTTGTTTGCCCTTTCGAAAAGTTCATCTATTGGCCTGAAATTTTGCAAAAATATGTGCTTTCAATGAGCTTTCGAGATTTTAAACATTTTTTTCTGGGGAAAATTTGAAATTTCATGGAAAGACCGATTTTTTGATAGAAAATATTTTTTAAAACGAAAAAAATTAAGTTCGAAACGTAAAGCTTTCTTTGAGCTTACAATGGGCTGAGAAAGCTTTAAGCGAAAACTTCATTATCTAAATTTAATGAATCGGATAAAAGCCCGATTCCCAATTATATAAAATGAAATTTTAATTTTAAGCTTTCAATATCCAGCTTTCGAGATTTTTAAAGCCTTTTTTTTGGAAAAAGTAGAAATTTCGTTAAAAGACCCTTATCTGGATAGAAAATGGATTTTTACGCGTAAAAAATTAAGTCCGAAACTTTTATTGAGCTTTCAATAGTTGGGATAAGCTTTCTGCGCAAATTCCATATTTTATTTAAATTTAATGAATCGGATAAAAATTCGATTCCAAATTATATAAAATGACATATTAACTTTAAGCTTTCAATGAGCTTTCGAGATTTATGAGGCTTTTTTTTGAAAGCTTTGAAATTTCATTAAAGGTCGTTATTTGAATAGGAATTAGATTTTAAAACGAAAAAAATATGAAATAAAGCTTTCTGGGAGTTTTTAAGTTTTTGCAGAGCTTTTATACGAAAAGTTTAGTTTGGATATTTTTTAATTTTTCCTCAACTTTTCTGAAATATTTAATTTTTGTATTTTTACCTAACTGTCAAAGCAATTTTGTGCGTTTTTACAATTTCCTTCCGGCCGAACAAAATATCCGGCATGCACTCAATGAAATAGCGCGGAGATGTTGACCGTATGCCATTGGCGCGAGGGAAATAGGAAACTATTGTGAGTTAACGCAATTTTAATCTTACGCGTTCTATTAGTCCCTGTATACCCTTGCCAAATCATAGATGAACGTAAGCCCGGAGTAAGCAAGTCTATTAGCTACCAATCTTAGGAACTCGAAGACAACGTGAAATTTAGTCTCCTCGATAGTACAGAAATCAAAGTTTGGAGAACATCTATTACACAATCCATAATGGAGCCAAAGAGTATGTTCGATACTGGAAGCTGCCCGCTATTGCACGACCTAATAATATTCTAACTCTGCCCCGGAAATTACAATTTTAATCTAACATCCATATCAATCCACTGATCCTATTTTCTGTGAAGTTTATAGAAAGGCCTAGGGTATTGCTAGACGATATCAGATCAGATCCGTTTAGGTAGCGCTGGGCGCTAGAAACCCCAAATACCTAGACAAAATGGTCCGTTGTACAAACCCGTCGTACCAGGGGATATGCTAAAGGTAAATATCTATGCTTCTGAACGAAACAGTCATCTAGATGAAAAATTACAGTAATCTCTGGCAAATGCGGGATTCCCATCCGTTTCGCACATCTCGGATGATTTATAAAATTTAGGGAGCTTACCCGAACATTCCTCATATTTTTCCTATCATTCTCGAACTTCTCTCGTTCAATGTCGACTTTTTCCGACAATAAGAGGAATCAAACGACTATATGAGCACTATTACAATGTTTATGTCAAAAAACAATCTTGTACAGACTTGTAGATCGATAGAGCCAACTAACTTTCAACTAAGCGGTCCCATGGCTACACTATTTCACCGGTTTTCCTACGTTATGGAAGGTCCTGTAAAACAGAAATTAAATTCATTCAAGCTCAGTATAGATTATGAGCAAAACGAATTATTTGGTCTACTAAGGTCCCTAAAATAGACAGTTTTATTTGCTGAAGAAATGAACCTTCAGTTTCCTTCTGTTCCTATGGGTTATCAACCAGGGCGATTAGGACCACTCCTACAGCTGCACTCGTGGCACTTTTACATATAGTACCTTTAGATATTTATATCAAACAAGTTGCTATGTTTACTTCTATTAGGCTAATAAGGACTGGATGCTGAAACAAACATCCCCATAATTTCGGTTACTCCTCTATTAGTATAGACATATTCAAACTGAATTCTGTGTTTGGGATGATCACTGATTTTCATAAAAAAATTCTCTACCAAAATTCCGAACCGAGAAGATTGGGTTGGCAGACCGAGTGCCTATCCTCCGGAGTCTGGGATGGTTCTCTATACGGATGGTTCCTACAATGGGGTGACAGCCGACGCGGGAATCTATTCTGCGAACCCCTCCTTGGAGGATAGTATAGCGCTTGGAAGATTCTGCTCAGAATGCAGATTCTGTTGTCGATCAGAATATCTTCATATGCTCTGATAGTCAATCGGCTATTAAAGCCTTAGATTCAATGAGCTGAGAAATCAAGGCTGATCCTTGAAACTAGTTTATATCTCAACAAATTAGGCTCAAACAACTTCCTAGACATTTTATAGGTACTGAGTCATAGCGGGGTGGTTGGAAATGAGTCCGCAGACGAACTTGCTGTCAGGCGGGCCAACAACTCATTTTTTGGACCAGAACCACCTGCATATGGTATCAGTACTTCTAAGATCAACCTAACTCTAAAATTAGCTTCAGAATATGAACACTTATGTAGATGGGAGAGTCGGAGTTCGTGTAAGCAAACGAAAAAGTTCTTACCCGGGCTGTGTAAGGCTACTGCGGACTCTCTCATCTGTCTAGATAGATACAGAATCGGCCTGGCAATTGGCACGATTACAGGTCATAATCTTTTGAACAGCCATTTTTTCAAAATGAAGCTGTCAGACTCTGTAATTTGTAGAGGCTGCGGGTCAAAGATGAAACCGGGTTTCACGTTATTTGTGAATGCCCTAATTTATGCAATATAAGACAGAGTTACTGGTTTATAATTCATTAACTGCCAGGAAGCACGCGAACTTAAGGTTAATACGATTCTGGCAATATTAGCTAGGATGAAATCTAACCCTAGAGTGACCGTGTAGAATCAGAAATGATGAATGGGTTTGTACAAAGGACCATTGTGTCTAGGTATTTGGGATTTCTAGCGCCCATCGCTTAACCCCTACCCGAACTGATCTGATGGTTATCAAACAGATGAAGGAGGGCTGACAAACCTACTTCAGAGATTGGTCAGCTTAGTGGCTGAATATTTCTAGAATTATCAGTAAGAAGGGCGTTAAACCTAGAGAATGTCCGTATATCGTTTCCAGTCTAAATCACTCTATGAATGAACAAATAGGAACCGTTAGGATTCGACTTCCTGTAGTTCTTCTATTATTATACAAGAATTCCCCCCGCAGTTATTACATTAAATCGATATCATTGTAATGTTAAATTTAAAAGGCATTATTGTTGTCACAAATCTTTAATGTCTTGACACTAAAGGAGAAAATCCCACACACCAATCGATGTCACCAAAAGAAAAATCTGAAAAAAAAATCTTCATCTTCTTGGTTTTTTTTTTTTTTTTTTTTTTTTTACTTCTTTGGCAATAATCGTCGTTCTTGGTTGACAAACGTCGATAAGCTGTTTTCTTCTCTTCACTATTTCCATTCCAGGGAAATCGAATAAATAAAAGGAAAATCGGGTCTATGAAAGGATGAAAAATGAAATCAAATGCAAGGAAAAAAAAGACGAGAAGAAGAAAATCACAATTTTTGTATCTTGTATTTGTCGCCCGTTCTGACATTGACATAGGGAACACGTTTGGTGTCTTAGCAGGGGTGATTTCTTTCCTTTCATTTTCGATGCTGGTGTGTGGTTTGGTCGACTGCTTCTGATTGAATAAATCATAAAAAATGGGTTCGGATTAATAACGTCACAGGGACAATTCCAATAAATATATAACGTACGTAGAGCACATACATATGTATGAATTATGAGCAGCTATTATGAGATAGACGCACCACCTGCGGAAGCGATGAATCTATTAACCCATATGAAGAATCAATCAAGAAAGAGACAATTGGCCAATACAAATAAATTTCGTATCCCAAAAGATTGTCTGAAATTGAATCCAACTGTAAAGAATCACTAATGACATCGATTCTCATTGTATTTATGAAAATTACTGTGCTGGCCATTCAATCACCTGAATACCCTAAACTACTCTTTGGCTTTTCGGCTTCTGTATTTAGCGTAATTATCCTGTTGAAAGACCCACCGGAGAGGCATAAAACAATGCGATCCTCTCCAATATTTCAACATACATATGTCGGTTCAAGTTTCGTTGGATTAGGGGGATTCGCCCTACACTATGGTAGCTAAAACACCCCCAAATAATAATTCTGCCACCACCGTGTTTGATGGTCATAGTTACATATCTGCGATTGTATTCTATATTGGTCGGACGTCTAACGTATTGCCGAAATGCAGTAACTCCCAAATAACACCACTTTGGACTCATCGGTCCAGAGAACGTTTTGCATTCCATTTTCCATTTTTCGCTCGGCCAGGTTAACTGTTCTTTAGCGAATTTGATGCGTGCAGCAATGTGCTTCTTCGTTAAAAGTGGTATTTTTCTTGGGCTACTGGTGCTAAGATTATTTTCCAAGAGTCGGCTCCGAATAGTTACCGAACAAACGGTCAACTTTAATCGGTTCCTTATTTGTATTGATGATGCGCTTGGATCAATTTTGCTTTGACGGACATTGCTTCTATCGTCAACTACAAGCCGTTTAACGCTTTGGACCGCGCGTTTCCGCCTATTGTTGGGCCACAACCAACTGAATTTTGTATTTCGAGATACCCTTTTCCTTACTTTTTCCCCCTCTCCCCTTTAAAAATTTCTTGAATTAGCGCGAGAAGTGAATACCCCTTGTGATCACTATACGAGTGAACTACGCACGCTTAGCACGAGAGCAATTTTTTATGTGGAAGAGCCCTACATGAGCTCTACTGAACGCGTATTATGATAATTTGTTGCTGTACGGTAGAGTGCGCTGTGTATTCGCGTGCGATTTGACATTTCATTTACGTTTTGTTTCAACTGCATGACATATTGGCTATTCACATCAGCAGCAAGAAATCAAGCGGCAAATGTGATGCCAATTTCTGGACGAAATAAAAATCAATGCAATTGAACGGCAGCAGCAGCAGCTGTTCTTGGCATGAACTTATTTTTATTTAAAATCATTTATTTTGAATTTCACTATACAATTTGGGAATGCACAACTGAATGACTGCAAAATGAAATGAAATGTCAAAATCGATGGACACTGCACGCTCTACCATATGACTCTATAGTTAGGTCATACATGACTCCACGCGTAATCTGTACAGCATGTGGTAGAGCCCTACTTACAATTTCCCTACTTCATTTTTGTAAAGCGGTAGTGGTAGAGACGCCCCATACTGTATACACTATAGGTACAGTCTCTACACTCTACCGAAAAAATTCTATGGCGGACACTTAAGTTAAAGGCGTCAGATTCATAGAGACCGGTCCACTTATAATGGAGAAGCTGAAGTTAACAACAATTGGAGGACAATTAATGTTGTCGAAGGCTCCTTATATCAAAGAATTCGCAATGAGCAGGGCTCGTTCAACCCTAGCACCACTTGACTCAGTACATCTGCCTTTACATACTCGAAAATGATCAGTCCGTATGTAAGGGTCTACCATCTATTCTTAAGTCTATAGAAGGACGGATGTTAGACTTATTTATTTAAATTGATTGACAATTCAAGTCAAATTAAAATTGTCGGCGCTCCCATTTTTGTAATGACTTAAAGGACTAAGCAAGCCAATTTACAAGTTTTTCAGAGGCTTAATAACTTGCTCGACACCTTGCTTTTAACAGAGACTTAAAGTTGGCTGGGTGTCTCCCCAACTTGAACATTAATGGGCATAAGTTTGAGCTGACCTAGCGTTGTCATGTTCAGATCCAAAAACAGAGTGAAACGAAATTTACTACAAACCTTGAATGCATAGTAAAGCATTATTTGGTTGGTTTAACAGCCTTTTCATATGTCGTCTTATAGTCCCATACAGCTAGAGACCCGAAGATGACGATTGAGAATTTAACAGACAAACAGATAAAAATCACAAGGACCCAAATCTGGCGCATATGTTGAATGGTTGATGGTTAAAATACCATTTTTGGTCTCACGATCGGTGATAAGTGGTGGACCGATGAGACGGCGCATTATCGTGCAAAAAGCGCCAACTCCCTTTTTCATGGTACTGACGGTCGAACATGACGAATATGCGACCGTTTTTGGATGGGTGGGAGGAATTCTCGGTGGATTTGACTTCTTGAGGCGACTTTTTTCGGATTTGGTTCGCTTGGATTTAGCTCGTCAAGCTACAACTATTACTATTGACATTTGTTCAAAGCGTACACAACAATTGTATTCAACTCATTGAAAATGTCGAATTTTGTGCCAAATAAACAACATTTGCGGGAAGTTTTACTTCATTATTTTGTGTTGAAGAAAACGGCAGCGGAAACAAATCGTTTGCTCGTGGAATTATACGGCGAGCATGCTCCATCAAATTCAACATGCAAAGAGTGGTTTCAACGATTCAAAGCTGGTGATTTCGACGTAAGACACAAATAACGTAAACGCGGAATAAAAATATTTGAAGATACGGAATTGCAAGCATTACTGGACGAAGATCGATATCAAACCGAAAAACAATCGGCCGAACCGATGAATGTTGCCCAACAATGTGTTTCGCAACATCTAGTGCAATGGGATTGGTTCAGAAGCTGGGAAATTGGCTGCCACACGAATTGAAAAAACGGGACATTGAACGTCGAAAAACCATGTGCGAGATGTTGCTTCAACGACAAGAAAGGAAGGGTTTTTTGCATCGGATCATTACTGGAGATGAAAAGTGGATTCACTACGATAATCCTAAACGTCCGAAAGCATGGATAAAGCCAGGTGAACCAGCTCCATCAACACCAGAACGCGATATTCATGGTTTGAAGGTTATGTTGTGCATATGGAGAAGTTTATCGACGGCAATTGATACGTTTGAAGCCAAGCTCTGAGTGATAAACGTAATATCTAAAATCGAGCTGAGAATCGTAAGGAACTTTCATCCACACTTCTTAGAATGCCTTTAGCCCTTTCGTGGGCAATTAAATTAGTCTTAGGATTTGCTATACAATTTTACTCTAAAACTCATTGAGTTGACATACTAAGTAAAGTAATATAGAAATGTCAGATTTGTATATAGGAGTTTAGGTTAGGTTACAGAAGGCTACAGTTTGCTGGTCAATAAACCAAACAGAACATTTTGCAAAGCTCAAAATGTGTAATGGGTTCACCAACCCCGCCGCCACCAACTTCACCAGTAAACCTGTACCACATGGTTGAGAGCTGTCATCCTTGGAGTGCCGGAGATTTGCCGAGGAGATGTTTCACACTTCCTGGTTGCTCCTTAGCACACCGTCTCTGATCACCATGACACCTGTTTAGCTTCAGGATAGAGGAGGTGTTTTTTTCATTAAGTTCATGCCAGTAAGCGGCTAAGAGATGACACAACTGTCCATAGTTTTCTATGCTATGTTGCTGAGATCAATGACTATGTCTTTCAGATTCTTAAAAACCAGCTGGAAAGAGATTTTGACAGTTGTTTACTCATTCGAGCAAATTAATCTGACTATTCGTCTAGCAGATATATACTTCCCTTGAAATTTATATCCCTGACAGCCAACCGGCAGTCATTAAGAAGGCAGGGAGTTTCGTCAGCTCTGCCGCTTTCCGGTAGTCTGTAGAACTTTTGGATCTGCCTTCTTTTCGATTTTGAATAGCATCTAGATATCATATTACAGTCATTTATATCTATTATTGTATTACAGGGTGTTTTACAAGTACCGATACACAAGTTCTTACCACACCTTTTTAATAAAATCCAATACATTTTTCAATATTTATATTCTTGTGAAGATGAATTGCAATTTCAATTGTTCGCTTTATTTCGAAAATTTTATTTATTTAATTTTTTTGCCGCATGACATTTGATCCATGACAAAGATTCTATTGATAAAAGAATTTTTAATTCAATTGAAATGTTACCAGGCCTATTGGTTCGGAATTTATCTAAAAACCGACCGACAAATGTCTCCAAAATGTGTCCAAGGTCTGAGACATTACGCATGACTAGAATTTCTATGAATATACAAGCTAGTTGGCTTATCATAAATGACGTTACATAACGACCTCTTTCTACAAATTTAACTAAAAATCATGAGAGGTTATATTGATTGATTTTAAAGTTAAAATTAGTTTAGATCGTAAACTTTTCCAGCCAACTGTCACATCTAATGAATAGTGACAATAATTACAATAAAAGGCCATTCAATTGATGACAATCATTGTCGCCCCATTACCATTAAAAATATTATTTATTTTTCATGCCGTTGATTGCTCTCGGGTCTATTATATCTCAGAGCACAAAGGGCATTAAAACATTCAATTGGGGAATGGTATGGAAGGCAACAAACAAACAAAATTGTTGTTCATGAAAAGAATAATTTTTACAGCTTCGGTGGGCCATTCACGAGATGGATAGTACCTAAGTACCCAAATGGGTTCAGTTAGGAGCTGTGGGTTATATAAGATCTGAAAGTTCGTATTTCATTAATAATTGGCCCTTCGACCAGATGATCACTTTCTGACTTAACTGTCAAAAGTGCAGATGCAAATAATTTATCAATGATTTTAATCGTTTTGCTTGACAGCTTCTGTAATCAATCAAAAACCAATAAATTACCTTCTTTTTTTATAAAAAATAATGAAAAGAAAGCAGAAAGATTGGCCAATTAGAAAATATGGGCAGCCAAAAAGCCATCAATCCACCAAAAAAGGTTGCGTTGAAAATTTTTTAATTAAATATGCGAGAAATAAAATTCGCACAGCACACACTGGAAAAAAACAGCCATTCGAATTGCGCAAGAAATTAAATAATAAATTTACAAAAAAGATAGAAATGTAATTTTTTTCCGTTCATGCTGACGGTGCGCGCCTCCATAACCAATTGTATGGTAATTTAGGAAAAAAAATGCACATTTTTATGCAAAGTGTGCACTAAACTACATATTTTACTTTTTACCTCGCTTTCTCTCTCTCTCTCTCTCTCTCTCTCTAACGTTCTACGAATTTTTTCCCTTCATTTCGGGCCAAATGTTTGAAATGCAGAAAGAAAAGGAAAAAATTGCACAAATAAAAGAAAAACCGTAAATTATGCATAATAAACGGTGGAAAAAAAATAAAAGAATATTTTGCAAGAAATTGCAGTGAAATAAAATTATTTATTAACGGCGAGAGGTGAACTACCTCTCTCTGACCGATCGATTGTAGGTAGGTTTTTTCTTTTTTTCCTCGTTGTAACCTACAGTAGACACTAGACAGATAGGCATTTTATTTGAAATATTTGTCGTAAATGTGGGCATTTGGCGGGATAACAAGATGGTCGTTTCGGTTGTTGTAAATATTTTAAAATTCCTCTAACTTGAATCCCCCTGTTAAGCGTTAGTTAATTGGCCATTTTAACTATATATTCTGTTCGATGATTGATTGACGCAGTTTCATCAACGAGACGCAATCATCGACAGGGAATTTCTGCCTAGGAAGTCAGAAAATCGATTTTTTTTATTTCACACTTGCAGGACTAGTCTTATGGACCTAGTACGGCCGATTAAGTGCGATAAATGCCTCATTATCTGTTTCAAGAAAGTTTGTAAGTATTAAACGTGATTTTCATAAAACATTAACGTTAACCACACTTATCAGTGGCGTGCAACTAATTCGCAGAAGGCGCAAGCTCACCTGAAATGGGAAAATTTCAAAAATTCGGCAAAAGTTTTTGCAGCTAAACATTTAAGCGTTGGACGCCTATGATGTCTTCGGACCGAATGTTGCTCGGCTTGTGTGAGGCCATGTGTGGAGACTTTTGGTGGGGGATTGGTTACCCAAACTCGCCACCAGGTGGCGCTCGCTAAACATCGATATTTTTCAAAGGGGGGTTTGAGGGGAAGGGGGGGTCCTACAAAAAATTCATAGAACCACGAAATGTACCCCTGGGTTAGACCTACCGATTGGGCCGAAAATTTACCCCCTCGCTCTCCCTTCGGAGGTAAGCCTTTACTCCTATTTTCGAAATTTCAACGTTGGCCCCGATTTTGAGGGGGAAGGGGGGGGGGTCCTACAAAAAAAACACAGAAATATGGATTTCCTTCCAGACATTGGAGGGTCCACCCCACCATAGAGGCTGTGGGTTTCATACACATTTTGGCGACACTTCCGGAAATCGATTTTTTTTTCTCTGGGGGGCATCTATCAAAAATCAGTGCTGGGAACCAAGTCAGTGCTGGGAAATATCAACAAATTTGATTGCTGCAAATCGCTAACTTAAATAACAAATTAAAGTCTCGAAATCTGGCCTATTCATCTATCTGGGGATTCTTCTGATCAGTGAAAGATCTGTGATACTTGAAGTCTTATTTTCTAAGATCTATACTCTCCACTAACGTGGAGCTATCGTATCGGATAAGAGTTTATACGCATTGAAATATATTTTCCATCCTAATTAATTTAAAATCGGGGGAAATTGAAGATTTTCCGAATAAGCTTTAAGATAGTTCCTAAAGCTCATCGAAAGCTTTTAATTAAAATGTTATTTAAGCCAGAATGGAATCTAAATTTTCTCCAAATAATTACATTTAAAAGAAAACCGAAAAGTTCGTTAAAAAACTCAGTGGAAATTTAAAATCTCTATAAAAGCTGTAATGAATTGAATTGAATTAAAAGCATTTGTTTGCGCTTTCTTGAAAAATTCATCCATCGGCCTGAAATATTGCTTAAATATATGCTTTCAAAGAGCTTTCGAGAAGCTTTTGACAAAAATATCATATTTTATTTAAATTTAATGAATCGAATAAAAATCAATTCTAAATTAAATAAAATGACATTTTAATTTTAAGCTTTCATTGAGCTTTCCAGATTTTTAAAGCTTTATTTTCAAAAAGTTGAAATTTCGTTAAATGGCCGTTATCTAGATAGAAAATGAATTATTTCACGTAAAATTTAAGTTCGAGAATTAGAGCTTTCGTTCCGCTTTTAATAGCTGGGATAAGCTTTCTACGAAAATTCCTAATTTCATTTAAATTTATTGAATCGGATACAAATCCGATTCTAAATTATATAAAATGACATTTTAATTTTACGCATTAAATGAACTTTCAAGATTTTTGAAGCTTTCTTGTTGGGAAAGTTTGAAATTTCGTTGAAGGATCGTTATTTGATTAGAAAATAGATTTAGAAACGTGAAAAATAAGGTTCGGGGAAAAAAGTCTTCTGTATGTCCCAGAAGTCTGATATTTATGTATTTTTCCTAAAGTAACTTTTAAACTTTCTATTTTTTAACTTTATTTACAAAACTTAAAAACTCCCAGAAGACTTTATTTCCCGAAATTTCAAATTTTCGCAAAAAAGCTTCAAAATTCGCGAAAGCTCATCGGATTTACATCCGATTCATTAAATTTAAATGAAATACGGAATTTTCGCAGAAAGCTTGTCCTAACTGTTAAAGGAGCAACGATAGCTCCACGTTTTGAACTTAATTTTTTGCATTAAAAAATCTGTTTTTAATCCTGATGAAACGGCCATTTAGCGAAATTTCAAGTTTTCCAAAATAAAGGATTCATCACTTCTGAATCGTTGTAAATATTTCTCATGGCCATAGTACACGGCATCTAAATGGTTGCAAACGTTTGCGACCTGAAGTCATTTTGACGTCAAAATTCGTTTCAAATGGTTGCATATCGTGTACTACCACAATTTTTGCGGTGGTGCATATGGGTCGGAAACGTTTGCAACACATATGCACCACCTTGGTTGCCGTGCCGTGCCGTGTACTACGTGGTTATATATCATTTGCGACCATATACAAACATTTCGGGGGGTGGTTGCATATGTGGTTGCATATCAAATACATGCGGCAGATCGAATTCGTACCGCCGCATATTTTTCATATGCAACCACATTTGCAACCACTACTCTTTATTTTTTCAATGACAATCCATTGAACTTTCAACAAGCACCCATCTCAATTCAATTGATTCATTTCAGTTGAACTAAATTGTTTCAAATTTTGGTTCTTTTATTTTCCGCAACGCTGGAATGATAAAGGAGAAATTCACAAATAACAAAACACGACGGAACAGCAATTTCGAACAAAAGCCTTAAACATGGCGAAGCCGCACCCAATTGCTGACCCAAATACGCCGCTGTTTTATTTCCGCCTTCTCGCGGTCGTCGACATTATCCTCTTCGACACTCTCCAAAAGGTACGCGGATAAAATAGGAACTGCAGCCCACTTTCTTTTCGACATTTTAATTTTGAATTCAACACACAAAATAAACACGACGAAAATCACTTGATGATAATAATAAATGGTTGCATATGTCACCGTGTACTAGGAAGTTTCAAATATATGCGGACTTGCTCTGCACTGGCAGTTTTTTAGTCGATAGCGATTCGACTCGAGCAAAAATTCATACATATTTTTATCTGCGCTGTGTATTTTCGAGTCGAGGCGAATCGTAATCGACTAAAAAACTCGCAGTGCTGGTCGCAAATGGTTGCATATGGCGCAATTTTTTCAAACCGTGTACTACCTCTGTTTTGTGGTTGCAACGATTGCAGCCACATTTGCAACCACATCATTTGCGACCACCTTGGTGGCATATACATTTTCGGCTTTTGGAACAAAATTCGCATATCGTGTACTACCAAAATTTATCTGTGTGCGACCATATGCAACCATGCTAAATATGCAACCATTTATATGCCGTGTACTATGAGCTTTACAATTTTTTTTTCAATTAGAGCATGTTTACCATAAGCTTTTTCAAGTAAGTAACGGCTTGCAGCAGGTATGCAAGTGTTTTCTTCAAATGAAACCGAAATTGCAGGGCTTCCCTCAAATTCTGATAAATATGAAGTAAAAGAACTGTTGCATTGATTAATTATTTGTATATTGACGGCTCTTTAAGGTACAGTAGCAGACATTTGACATAATATAATAACAGTTGCTAAGGTATTCAGGGCGCAAAACGGTAACATTTGGTCACATTTCAAACCAAACGTTGCCTGAATTGTGACATTTTCTATTTCTTAACGATTTTATAATAAAATCATTTACAAAACGACCTACTCGAAACGTCCTACTCACGAATTACGGTGAAAACGGCCTAAATGGAAAAATCATGACAACACGAATAAACGTGAAAAGTGTGTAGCCGCCCGCCATTCTCTGCGCTCTGCTATTTTTAATATTAAGTTGTATTTTTAATTGATTGGTAACGAGATTAGTAATGGAACCACACGTCATCCGTGTTACAATTAAAAATAAAAAAATAAATAGCAGAAAATTGTATTAGATTTTGCGAAAATTAGTGGGTACGATGAGTCTATCTATAGTCTATGGGGGGATTGCACACATCGATAAATAGACGAGGATGTAGTCTACCGAATTTTAATGCAAAGTCGATAAAAAAAAGAAGAAATAATTCGATTTTAATTATACGCGATGAGAAGAGAAAAAAAAAATTCATGGAAGAAATAAATTTTTATTTTTATTTCTTATTTATTTTTTTCTACACACAAATTTATGCGTTTTGATTCTTCTAACCAGAAACCCTCCTCTATCCGTCCGTCTCCCATCCTATAATCTACCGCACCTGTTTTTTTTTATCTCTTTTAACGAATGAATGAAATAATTAATTATTTTTCGTTAAATGTGTGTTGGTGAATGCGGGTAATTTACTGAACCAAACGAAAAATAAAATTAAATAAAAAAAAATATTCACAATCAACAACAAAAAATAATTTTTTTTCCTATCTCTTGACAGAAAAAAAAAATATAAAATTTTATATTACAAAACAAGTGGCGTATTTTTATTTATTTATTTATTTTTATTATTTATTTTGAGAGAATTTTTCGAACAATGAGTGACATCATCACAATGGGAAATATCAAATGCAATTATGGAAATTCTATTTTATTTATTTTTATTTTTATTTGATGCGAAACCGTTTTTTTAACAGGCCTCTGAATCTGGGTTCGCAGTGAAACGGGCTAATTTACATTTAAATAACAGAGCGCATTCAATCTACATAAGATAACAGCCGAATAAGAGAATATAAGCTGTCAAATTCTCCATATCCATTAAACACACTCACTCAACCATTCCCCATATCCATTGAAATTTACGATTTTCTCGTATGTTACGCAATCTATAGAAGTATAGAGCCTATAAACGAGGAGGTGGTGGTGTAGTAATTTATCTGAATAAGATTGATATAATAACCCAACCAAAGAAGTCCTTGTATCGGAATCTAAAAAGTCTTTATATTTCTCTCATTCGTTCAATACTTGAAGACGGGTCAATAGTTTGGTTTCCCCACTATTCCGTTCACTCCAGACTTATCGAATCAATTCAGAAAAAGTTTCTAAAATATGCCTTAAGACACTTAGGGTGGTCCTACCCGCTTGCTCTTCCGTCATATCTTGATCGGTGTCAGCTATTAGGACTCGACACACTTGAAACTAGACGGCACAGAGCTTGCGCGTTATTTTTATTTGATTTGTTATGTGGTAAGATTAATTCACCCCACTTACTCTCTCTTATAAATATTAATATCCCCTCTCGGAGACTCCGTCATTATGACCTACTGTGCACCGACATTTTGACCTACCGTGCATTTAATGCTGCTTCCGACATTTTAGACTTTGGCATGTCACGTGATATTTTTGTTTGAAATAAATAAATAAATAAATGAATAAATACTAAAAATCACTCTAAATTAATGGTTGTAAGGATTCAGAGCCCCACGTTGGGCGCCAATTATAAGGGTCGAGACCCCACGTTGGATGCCAATTATACGAAACAAATACTCCACGTTGAGCGCTAATTATAAGAAGTCGAAGGACATGAACGTACGTGAGGCTCTTATTATATGGTCTTAATATTTATTTTTTTAATCAAAAGGAGGACTGAGATTGATTGTTTTGAAAATGAAACGTTATATTGAAATTCAATTATTTCGCAAACGCATCGGTGAAATTAACTGAAATTTTGCGAATGATATTATGTGAAGTAGTAGTTGTTCCGGTATAACATATCCGGTTTGGTGAAATTCTCTGAAACGGTTCTTATCGTTCTAGTTTTCGAAATCTCAGTCTCTATTTATAGGAGAACCAAAATATAACGATTTGTTTGGATTCTTATATTTCCAGAATGCATCGGTAAAATTAACTGAAATTCTGTAAATTGCATTACTGGAAGTAGTAATTGGGGTGGTATAATTTTAATTAAATTCTGCGAAACGCATCTTATAGTTTATTACCCAATTTAATTTCATTTCAAAAATTTCTAAAGAGCGGTAATTTATCCCTCCTTTAACCGCTCAAATTTCTCACGAGACCCCCTTTTCGGAGGAGGTGGAGCAGTTTTTAAAGAGACTGGTTCGAACAGAATTCGCAATATTCTAACTTTTTATAATTTTTCTTCTAAATAAGAAATTATTCTATTTTTTATAATTTTGCCAACAGAACTTTATTAGTTTTCTAAGGATCAATTTTAAGCTTCCATTTAATTGATATTTGGGTCATATTAGGACGGATCATATTTAAAATTAAAAGCGATAAAATAAAACATCATTAAGAGTCGTTGTGCTTTAAACCGATACAATTAATACAAATTCGTAGCAATTATCATTACTCAATTGAGCTTTTTGCTTTGGACATATAAATGTCTATGTTACGTAACCGTAATTAATGATCATTAAATACAAATTACTTGTCAAATATTGACAATTTTAGAAATTAATTAAATTTTCCATAATTAATAATCATTTGATATCAGAAAATCAATCGAAAACAATTAATTATAGAGAATTTTACTTTCTTTAATGACTTATGAAAAGAAATAAAAAAAACCCCCCGTGGTAATTATCAAAATTTAAGGCGGAAACACAACGTGTCCTTTATTACTCATACTTATACCTCATTAAATATTTAAAAATTGACATCCCCAATTTTAATGGCTACGTTTAGTTGACCCCTATACCAAATACCAAATACCAAATTGTGTAGTTACATTTATTAAAAAATAATTAATATTTTATTTGAACCCGAAATTCGGAAATCCGATCGCATCCCCCTCATCTTAAACCCTTTTTTTCTTTTAGATAATTACTATTTACTAATAAAAAGTTGTTGTTTTTATTCAGAACCGGGTTGTTTATGTTCAACACTTTTTTCACACCAGTGAGTGTTAAATTCAAAGTAATAAATAATAAAAGTTTTTATTTGTATTTTTCAGGTGGTTAAAATTACGTTTTTTTTCTATTTATTTATCTACCCATTCTCTACCCTTTTGGGCAAGTCGGGAGTTTGGAGGGGACGGAATGTATATTCTTCGGCCACCCATCTTATCCAACCCGTATCGCGCGCATTCAAAATGTCTATATTTCAAGACCAGTAATGGACGAACATAACGCACAAGATAAACATATGATCATTAATTTCTCTCCTTTTTTTATGGGAATTGGGTATTTTTATTAAATTTTTTGGAAACCCCTTTCCGTCTTAATTTTACTTAAAATCAAGTAAAACACCCCCTTTACAATCTGTTATTATTTTAAAAAAAAAGGAAGAAGTAATACATGGTATATACTACATAAGGTAAGTATTACTTTTATTACTAATTAAGGGTTGCAAATAATCAGGTTTTTCCTCCAGGGAGTTCAGTTTAAAATAAAACTATCGACAACTAGAACAGGTGAGATCACCCTAATAACAGTGAATTTAAAGAAGAAAAAAATCGTACTTAATCTCCTTTAATAAAGGTAAGAACCTAATGGATGTATACGTAGTTGTACATCAACATATCCATATAAGGCAATCTACCTTTCCTTGTATTATATTTTGGAGTGCGTATATAAAACCTGTTTTAACTGTCAGTACATTATATACATATAAACATATCTAATTACCGGTTTTTCTGATTCTGACTTGAAAAGATATCTAACAACAAAAAAAAAACCACCCTCGCCAGCCCCGAACCCCTATCAGGCTACATACAAAACCAATATCGAGCCGATCGGTTTGAAATCGGTTTCAATTTTTTTTCTTTACATTTTTGATTCGGGGTTGGAATGGTAAGTGCGTGCGCAATTCAATGCGTGTACCGATATATATATATAAGGGAGGTTAATCAAATGATGATATATATAGATATGGTACAAATGTGTGAACAAAATCCACCCTCGCATCCTTCAAACACCTTCCTTTCAACTTTTTTTTTTATTTGTTCTCCGGTTGAAAACCCAAAAGTTTCACATATGAGAATCAAATAAAAAAAAGAAAAATTATTAAATTTAATTATACGCATGTGTGTGTAAGATGATATTAGATATTTAAAAAAAATCACCCCCTTTGGTGTACCGGGGTGGCTTGAAAGTTTATTTTAAACTGACATTTGAATAATCCGTCGGTACATTTAATTTAATTTATTTATTTCCGTTAGGTCAGGTTTGTATTAAATTTAAATTCAATAAACAGAGATTATAAATTAAAGAATAATTCGTTAGGTTAGGTTTTATGACATTAGTATTTCCCGATAATTTTCTTCGGATCCAAAAAAATTTAATGTTGCAGAAAGTTTATAAATTAGTTGTGGAAAAATATAAAAATATCAAAAATAAACTTTTCCTACAAAAGCTCTGCAAAAACTTAAAAGCTCCCAGAAAGCTTTATTTTTTGAACCATATTTTGCAAGTTATAAAATATATTTTGTATCAAAATATCGATCCTTCAACGAATTTCCTTTTCAAATTTCCTCCAAAAAAAGCTTCAAACAACTCGAAAGCTCATTGAAAGCTTAACATTAAAAAGACATTTCATACGATTTGGAATTAAATTTTTAGAAGATTCATTAAATTTAAATGTACCTTTATAATGAAATTTTATTTT
>JANTOP010002052.1:0-18453 GCA_027564815.1 Symmerus nobilis
GTTGAGCTGCCATCTGGCTTTTTCAATAAGCCAATTTTCGCAGCCCCACCTTTTGAGAGGATCTTGTGGATTCTGGCCCCTGAGGGCAAGTCCACGATGTTTTGACAGCATTTTTTCCACGACCCCCTTTTCGCTTTTCGTATTTCACGATTGTATTCGGCGAGGGATTCCCTATACTTAGTCTACTCTCCCGATAGTTTTGCTCTGTAAATGAGTTTCCTAGTCTGTTTTCTAAGTGAGGAAAGGAAATTATTCCACCATGGTACTTCTCTTTTACTGCTCACTGTCTTCAGTGGGCATGCGTGTTCATAGGAGGCTAGGAGGGCATCACAGAGAAATTCCGTTGACGTCTCTAGGCCAGCTATATCTTTTATTTTGCCCCCAGTGTTGGCTAGGAGATTTCTTTTTGTTCTAGTAAATAGATCCCAGTCAGTGTTCCTGGGTAAGCGGATCTGCGAGACATAGTTATTCTCAGATTTTATGTCAAATCTTATATATCTATGGTCTGAGCAGGATGGCTCATTTGATGTTACATCAAGCACCTCCTGTCTTATTAAATTAATAAAGGTATGACTATTACCTTTATTAAGAATTTCTAGGTACATATTCTCCTCGAGGATATACAATTCTATTTATATCTTTCTAGATCTAGAGACTTAGTTGAAAGGATTCGGATTTTGCGGTGGCATGTGGGTGGGTAAAAATTGAATAAAACGATGATTGATTTAAATAAAATATATTAATCTTCTAATTTTTAAAACTATTTTTTTTTAATGCATTTTCTTGGATCCTAACATTTTAAATTTCATCAAAAAATATACACAAATATTTACATATTACAAGGAAAATTCTTCCTGGAATTTTAGAAACTTTCGAAGTAGTCTTTTAGATTTAAAAAAAAAGGAGAGTATTGTAGTGTCTTCGAGGCACCTATCTAACCGATATCCCATTTATTGTGATCGTATTTGGTGATGGTGGAGCTGGTTCATACATTTCATCATTAGCTCGCATCTCGTACGGTGCATCATAATACGTTTCGCTCGGAATTTGATCGTAAATATTTTCTAAAATGATAAAAATTTAATTTCAATTGATTTTCTGTCTATTGATTGATAAATTTAAGGAACCTGTCGATCGATTGGAATTATTGTTATTATTATTATTATAGAACGTATTGAATGTAGCCCTCGGTTGATCGATATCATGTCGATTATTTTGTAAGCTGGAGTATGACATAACGGCTGCATTTTGATCCTCCTTACTTTCCGCTGCCTGCACATTTTCCGTATTCTTTACCGGTCTCGCCTTGTTTCGATGGTAAACGATCATTCCGATAAATAGTAGCAGCATTACAATAACCGCTGCCCCAATAGCAATGCCCGTACCAAAGTGGGTCGTTTCCTGCGCTTTGTTCGCTATAAATTCACATTTCGGTTCCTCACCGCTCCACTTACCATCATCCATACACTTTCTCAGATACGGTCCGATCCGATTAAAATTCGGTATGCAATGGTATTCCGTTGAACCGCCGTACGTCGTCGTCTCATTTATAATAATCACCCGGCCATTTTCGATTACACCCGGATGTCCGCAATCGATTAGCTTACATGTTGGATTTCGACCCGACCATACACCATTCGATTGACATAATCGCGTCCCATTACCAATTAATTGACGGCCCCGGGGACATGTGAATCGGGCCAACGAACCCACCATCCGTTTATCCATGTCCACCAGTAAATTCTCGATTGTTACCGATAAATCGTCGCATGTGATCGGTTCACAGATCGGTTGTTCATGCGTCCATGTACCATCCTCCGAACATAATCGACGTGAAACACCGTTTAATTTGTAGCCATCCGTACATTCGTATAGAACGGCGGCCCCATAATACGTTGCATTCGATGTGAGAATAATTTTTCCCAATGGAATGTCGGGTGGTATTTTACAATCAACGTCTAATAATAATTAATTAATTATTTAATTTAATTAAAATTTTAATTTCTTACATTCACAATCTGGAACAGCTCCGCTCCATAAACCGTTTTCTTCACACGTTATTAACGGTTCACCGATAATTTTAAATCCTCGCTCACATCGATATTTCGCTAGAGCACCAATTCTTTTAAACGGGAAAATAAAAGGGAATTATTTAAGTTAGGTCCTTGGGAACCTAATTGGGAATTCTTAATTACTTATACGACTGCATCGAATTATGATTCGTTTCCGTTTTGATTGAAGTCCGTCCATAAATACGATCATTCCCCGTAACCGACAGAATGCTATGTTTCGCTATAATCGGTTCCGGACATCGAATTTCCGTGCATTGGGGTGTCGTTTCACTCCATTTCCCCGTCTCCAAACACGTACGTTTTGCCGGCCCATTTAATTTATGCGATGCAATGCACGTATAAAATGCTTCCGATCCAATATAAGTGGTATTTTGAAGATACTTCATCGTACCGTGCGGTATCGGTTGCAATGGCATACAGTCAATATATTCACAATACGGTGCATCGCTATTCCATTCCCCATTTTCCATACATTTTAATTGGGAATCACCGCGTAGCATATAACCGGGATCACAATGATATTCGATAACTGAATGAACATTGTAATCGTATCCGACGACGTAGGACCCGGTAGGAACATCAGGAGTATCACAAGTTATTACTGAAAACAAATCTTCGATTAATTACGCCCGATTGGGGGGGGGGGGGATTAGTTGTTAGGAACTTACATTCACAAATTGGAGCATCACCAGACCATTTTCCCTCTTTGGTACAAGTTAATTCATTTAATCCGACCAACCAGTAATCGGTGTCACATTGATATTTTACAATTGAATGAACTGTGGTGGAGCTGTTCAACAGTTTCAATGAACCCCGATCTGGACGAGCCGGTGCTCCACAGTCAACAAACCGACATAACGGAGGTGATTTTGTCCATCCACCGCCCAGGCTGCATGACAGAACCTATAGAAATAAAATTTATCGTTCATCGTCATCCCATTTCATTTATTCAAAAATTAACTCTCTTACCGGATCTCCGATTAACACATGTCCCGGTGTACAAGTATATGTTGCTGTTGAACCAGCACGTCGGCCGGACGTAACAACCGATCCACCAACAATTTCTGGTGGATTTGGACACCAATCGACCAAGCAATGGGCTTGCTCACCAGACCAACCAATCAACGTACATGTTCGCATCAAATTTCCCTGTAACGTATAATTTTTATGGCATTCATAGTTTGCTGCAACACCGTACGTCGTTCGATTGTCTTTCAATATTATTTCACCATTTTCTAATGCCGGTAACGGTCCACAATCATAATCTAAAATTTCGTTGATTAATATTTTCAGGATTTTTATCACCGTCAATTTATCACTTACATTTACAGGTCGGTGGTTTATTAGTCCATGTCCCCATTTCAGAACATTCCCGATCCTCCGTTCCAATCAATGCATGTCCTATCGGACACGTATACTTAATCGTAGCGCCGACACTGTAATTTCTCCCGATAACCGTTGTATTGTGTAACGATTCGGGTGATCCACATGATAACGGTTTATGTTGACAGATAAAATGTAGATAATCCAAATTACAGCCGACATCATTCCATAACCAATTTCGGCCACCATCCAATACCACACAATTTTGTTCGCCATTGTAATTGTTCGGTTGATCCTTACCCCATGTTGGCTTTGTAATCACATCACCTGGTATGAAATTGATTTAAAATTTTAATCAAATATGATTTAACTACAACGAATTTCGAAATGTTGCAATAAAAGCTCCTCATGAACTTAAAAGTTCAGCGAGAACTTTAAGGTTTCAATAAATTTTTTTTTGTTTTTAAATCTATTTTTTATCCAAAAAAAATATGTTGATGAAATCTAAAACTTTCCTACAAAAGCTTTTCGAAAGCTTGAAAGCTCAAAGAATGTTTTAGGTTTAGAACATAATTTTATTCGTTAGGTCACCTATATTCCATATAAATAATTTAACTATGACGAAATTCAAAATATCTAGATAAAAGCTCCACTTAAAGCTTAAAAGCTCAGCGAAATTTTTAAGTTTTGAAAAAAATGTAATACATTTTGAATTTTAATTTTTATTCAAATTATTATATGTTAATTATATCTGAAAGTTTTCTGCAAGTGCTCTGCGAGAGCTTAAAAGCTCAAAAAAACTTCCTGTTTGTGATAGAATTTTATTCGCTTTAAAGTCTAAATTTGATCCCAACAATTAAATTTTAATCAAATCTAAAACTTTCATACAAAAGCTCCACGAAAACTTAAAAGCTCAAGGAATGCTTTAGGTTTGGGACATAATTTTTTTTCATATTGACACCTATGTTCCATAGAAATAATTAAACTACAAATAACGAAATTCAAAATTTCTAGATTAAAGCTCTACCTAAACATAAAAGCTCAGCGATATCTTTAAGTTTTGAATAAAATTTTGTCGACTTATGAATTTTCTGTCGACTATAGAAAATTCACATTTCAGACCCCAAGAAGTACGGGCCCGGCCATAGGCACGAACTTAAACTGTATTTTGAAATCACCAATTACATGAAATTAATCAGAAGGCCTGATTATTTCCACGCTATACCCGGAACTTAATTTCGAAAGATTGTTACGAATTAAAATTTGTTCCCACCAAGAGGTTATTCAAGTTGCGAAAGAAATGATAAACAGCAGGGTCAATATTAAATGAATATTATGGGTGAAGCCTGTAGCGTAAGGGTCGGCAACCTTCCTAGGCTACTGGTCAAAACCAAACAAAATGTGAGTATTAAAAAGACGTTTCGTATCAGTGGTATTTTCATTTTTAAAACAGTCTTTGTTGGTGACTGTGATTCCCCTCAAATCCTTCTCTGCTTAAATACGGAATAAAGTTACTAAAGTGGAGCAGTGGCATGCGGTCAACGTCTCCATGGAATTTGTATGTAGATTTCTTCAGCCGGAAAAAATGTAAAAACGCACAAAATTGCTTTAACAGTTAGGTAAAAATACAAAAATAAAAAATAATAAATATTTCGAAATAGTTGTTTATCTATAATATTTAAGTTTCGAATTTAATGTTTAACGTTTAAAAATCTATTTTCTATCCAAATACAATCCCTTAACAAAATTTCAAATTTTCCTAAAAAAAATACCCAAAATCCTCAAAAATTTCGAAAGCTCATTCAAAGTTATTAAATAAAATAATTTGAGTTAGAAATCTGCAGCAATAAAAATTTATTACGATTTTGTTGATATTCCAGGTGCACTGAAGTGGGATTCATATACTAAAAAGTCTCGGTTCTACAGAATTTTGCATAAATCAATTACACATTCTTTTCAGAACTCAAGTGGGTCACTGAAATTATCAAATTTTTCATTCGGTGACCTGCGGGTCATAGGTTGCCGACCCTTGCAGTAGCGTAATTATATGACTTTATGACCATTCCAGCTATAATTGAACATTGAAGAAACATCGAGCGAAGCGAGATTACAAACGCTCTACGGCAATGTTTCTCATAGTGGGGTACGCGAAAAAATATTAAGGGTACTTCTGAAGTAGCGTGCGTCTATTGAGAAAAAGGGGCAGAGCACACCTTCTAAAATCTTAAAATTAAAATGTCATTTTATATATTAATTTATCCGATTCACTAAATTCGAATGACATATGAAGTTTTCGCAAAAAAGCTTTCACAAATCATATTAAGCTCAACGAAATTTTTAAGTTCCGAACCTAATTTTATACGTTTTAAAATCTATTTTCTATCCAGAAAACGGCTGTTTAACGAAATGTGAAATTCTCTCTAAAAAAGCCCGAAAAGTCCCGAAATCTCATTGGAAGCTTAAAATTAAAGTTTTATTTTATATGATTTGGGATCAAATTTGTATGCGATTCATTAAATTCAAATAAACTATGCACTTTTCGCAAAAAAGTTCAAACCATTTTAATCTCATCGAAGATTTAAGTTCAAACCTAATTTTTACGCCTTAAAATCTATTTTCTATCCCGATCATAGATATATGTTAATATTACAAGATAGGGCATATTAATAAATTATTGATGTTTTTTTAGCGGACCTCGAAAAAGCATGGTTCAGTGAATTTTGTATGTACATGTTTAATATGCCGTATCTTGTTTATTTTATCTAAGATCCCGATAAAGATCCCTTGATGAAATTTCACAATTTTCCACAAAGAAAAATCTTCAAAAGTATTGAAAGCTTATTGAAACTTTCAAATTAAAATTTCAATTTGATATAAATTTGAATCCAGTTTTAATCCGTTTCATTAAATTTAATTGAAATTTTAAATTGTCGCAAAAAGATATTCCAAACCATTATAAGCTCCAAGAGAGCTTTAAGTATGGAACTTAATTTTTTACGTTTTATAATCAATTTTCTATCCAGAAACCGGTCCTTTAACGAAAATTGCAATTTTCTCTTTGAAAAACTTCAAAGTCGCGAAAGCTCATCGAAAGCTCATTAAAAACAGGAAGATATGTAGAGAAGAAAATGTGACACTAGAATACCCCCTAACTTCTCCCCACGAATTTAATATAATAATAATATATAGGAAAATAATCAATAATTTTTTAAAAATTAAACAAAATTCCCGTCCCCCTTCATCCCCCTAAAAACAATTGTTTTTGTATTATATGCCGTTTATTTTGAAAATTAATTAACAAAAACGCTACACTCTATTTTGGAAAGGTAAATTTACATAGAATACGTTTATCGTATGTTAACGTAGCTATCTTTAATTTATATTTCTGTTTCAACTGATATTATTGTTAAATACTATGAAAAATGATGAAGAACTTTTAGGGTTCGCTTTTCAACGCTTTTTTCAAACTTTAGGGCTCGTGAGCGAGTTCTAAAACTTCATCAATCGCTACGAAACTTTTTATTTTGTGGTTTTATAGCAAGTCGAACGTTTTTAGCTTATGAGAACTAGAATTGGCGTTCCAAAATTTTCTTCCATACATTTGGCGGCCACCTTAGTGTATATTTGTTTTGCGAACCGAAACATGCGGGTATGAATATGTTCTGAGTTCAAACTCTTACTTATACAATGAAACTAACAAACCGATAATTTGTTAAGCTTTTAAGGACATTCCAGCCTTAGGTACATATTTCAAATTCTGCCCATCTCGAGAAATGTATTGACTTATTGACCTTGTTCAAGAAAACGAAATTACTTAAGTGAAAGTTTTCAAAAGACAATTGGCAAACATTTCACAAATTTAGAATTAAACTTCGAGGAATATTTTCCTAGTATGGATGAAGAGGAATACAACACAAAGCTTTGGGTTATAGATCCGTTTAATGATAAATATATTGAACAAGCCGGTCAAAGCTCCCGTAGTGGCTTTTGCCACTTCCAACTACATGCTTGTGCGAAGTTAATTTTTCTGGGCTAACGGAATTAAGAAATAAATGGAAGAATTGATTGTGTCATGAAAATGATATAATTTTGCTTGCATCAACATTAAGCTAAGAATAGATTAGTAGCAGCCAAATAAGCTCATTGCAGTCATTAATTTTTTTTTATAATTATAAATAAAAGCTAATAAAACTTATTATTAGCTGTCAAAATTAATGTTTTATTTTTACATGTACATATTTAAAATTTGTCTGGGGTACTTAAAAATCATGTAAATAACTAAAGGGTACTTTACCCAAAAAGTTTGAGAAACAGTGCTCTACGGCACCATACATTGGCGATACGTGCTCCGTGTACTGTTTTATGTTGATAGATTTTCATGTTTATTATAAATTTAGGCTTAAAATTCAACCAGTTTTTTTATTTCGGTATTATTTTATTAGTTACATTAAGAATTTTGTTTTAAAGAAATAATTTAATAAATTTTATATCGTACACCTTCAAGTCCCATATACCTTCTTGCATACCTTGAACTGAGATTTTATTTTTAACTGGATAATTACGAAATATTAATTGTAGATATTTTTAAGATAAAAAGAATGATTTAATTAAGAAGAACTTGACATAATTCTTGAACTTGGCTGAAGAATTTCTATTGAATTGACCGATGCTAAGTGTATGATGTTTTTTTTAAAAAAAAAATCCAATCGAACATTGAGCTAACTAATTTTAATTGATTTAAATCAATCATGCAAAACAACCCAAAGAATCGGATTTAAATATTATATTGTCTGCAAATCATGACTTCGATTAAATGGTCCGATTAAAGAAAACCAGATTACCTTGATAATTGTTATTTTTAATTTCGGTATCATACCTTTATGAATTAAGACATTTTTCCCCATCAAATAACAATTCTGAGAGAAACAAATTTACATATTGTATTGTTTGAGGAATAATAATAATACATTCAATTTAATTATTAAATTAATCGTTATCATAAACTGTGAGGTATTACATGTTCTGTATGGAATTCGAGACGAGAAATAATTTAAGTGGGTTCCAAGTTAAATAAAAAATTATTATTAAAACGACTTCCCACGTATAAATAATGAAAGTTCCAGCTGAAAAGAATTTTATTTTAAAAATAAATTTTAAATCTAACCATTAACCCATTTCCATGTTCTGGCCGTAATGCCCGGTTCCTTCTGGGCACCGATCCACACCAACTGTGTCCGCAGTTCCGATTTTTTTCGATCCAATTCAGCCAAAATATAATTGTAAACCGGCCCACGAAAATCATGTATTAAATCTCCACCTACAAATTAATCGAATTTCCATTGATTAATTTAGTTAATCAAAAAATTTAAAATTTTCAATTTTATACCATTCGATTGACATATTTGTCGAGATTTATCGAAACTTTCACCGCGCGTTACATGAAATTCATAACACATTTTCGAGAATGTTGATAAAACGGTATCGGCACTAAGATTGGGAGATGCACAACGTTCCGGTGAAAATTCTAAAAAAAAAGAAAAATCTCTAAATTAATTAAAATTCATTTATTAGAGTAAATTTCTTACCATCATCCGAAAACACTTCCACCTCACATAATTGTAAGCTACCCTCGACACCAACCAACTGTATAACCAAAAATTGTCCAATCAATGGTCGGGCACACGTAAACACTTTCGTTGTCCCCTCATCCAATGTGCCCGGATACCAAGCGCACAACGGGTTCCGTTGTAAATCAACGCTACTATTACCCACCCGTATCTCCAGATCCTGTATCAATTGATGGCCACAACAACCTCTCGTCGTTATCCGGACGACCCGAACTGTTTGAGCGGATAGAAAATCAACCCGCCACCATGGTGACGGTTCCTTTTGCGTTTCCGAACATTCCTGCTTATCCGGGTTCTCGTTCCCATGATTACCATCGTTCGCATACGATGATGGACCCGTTCGGGTGTGCGACGATTGATTTGTCGGCTTCCGAAACGCCACATTTATACCGCAAAATGGTAGTTCGCGGTCCCAACCATTTTTCCGATCACATTTTATTGTTTTTGGGCCAAATAGTTCATAGCCTGAATCACATTCGTACGATGCTTCGCGAACATCATTTTGGGACGTTATTTTTACTTTAGCATTTGATGGGACGGCTGGTGGTCCACAAACTGTTTTGGGATCGGAAGGGGGGAATTAAATTATATTTTAATTAATTTATCGATTAGGAGGTTATTAGATTAAATGGTACGGTTCGCAAAGAAATTATAGCTGATCCGGTCCGGATCATTTATGTAGTGAATTTTGTGATCGAGGTGTCACTATAATTTTCTTATTTACTATTTTGACCCGCTAAATTCGAAAGTCGATATAAAAAAATTTGCCAGCGGATAGAATTTCGAGAATGGATTTCAAATTTTTTTATATTTCATCAGAGGTAGTCTCCCATATTTGAACATATCTCGAGCTAAAATTGACCGATATGGTTAAATACCGTATCAAATTAAAGGTAATTAAATTGGTTGGACTTTTGGCTTGCCAGCGTTTAGAATTATTTCTATACCGAAAATAAAGAGGAATGTATTCCATACCGATAATTACATACATATAAATGTCGGTGCAGTGTAGAGGCGCCAAATACTGAATTCAGCATTTGGCTTGCCAGTTGTTTCGAAATATTTCCATACCGAAATTAAATACATACTGAAGTCAGACATATCCAGACGTCAAAACCAGTTAAATTGAGGTAAGAAATACAGGTACAGTGTGCAGCCGCCAAATACTGAAACGACATTTTTTTCTGTTACAGGTTGACCCAAGAAAAGTCTTTCTTTTATAGGGTGACCCAAAAATTTTTTATTCGATAATTTTTTTCTCTCTTACATGATGACCCAAAATTTTTTTTCTTACAGGATTACCCAAAAAATGTTTTTACTAAAAAATTTTATTCTCTTACAGGGTAACCCAAAAAATTGTTTTTTCTCAAAAGTTTTTTTCTCCTACAGGGTGACCGAAAATATGTTTTCTTAAAGCGTGACTCAAATATTTTTTTCTATTTACAGGGTGACCCGGAAACCATTTGGAAATTTTTACTCAAAATTTTTTTTCTCTTACAGGGTGACCCAAAATTTTTTTCTTACAGGGTTACCCAAAAAATTTTTTTACTCAAAAATTTTATTCTCTTACATGGTGACCCGAAAAAAAGTTTCTCAAATTTTTTTCTCTTTGACCCAAAATTTTATTTCCTACAGGGTGACCGAAAATTTGTTTTCTTTAAGCGTGACACAAATATTTTTTTCTATTTACAGGGTGACCCAAAATCCATTTAGACATTTTTACTCAAATTTTTTGTTCTCTCTTACAGGGTGACCCGACAATTTTTTTCTGTTTACAGGGTGACCCAAAAACCATTTCGACCCAAAAACGAAACACGAATTTAATTAAATTGTCCATAAGAAGTTTCACTTCAGCGGTGTGGTAAGCGCACATATTTTTTTGTTTAGCGGGGCAAAGAAAAGTATAGTGGCATCTCGATCGCAGAGATATTTCTAGTTTGGGACACAACAGCATACTGTTCCTGATATCAAATATCTTGACATAATATTTGAATATAGGGAAACAAGATAGTTTCAAAAAGCTGCTTTAAATATAAAATTCTCGATCATATATTAATCCCGATTTTTTTTACGTATTTGTAGCTAAACGTAGTAAGGTCGTTACTATGCAAAACCGGATGATATTTCGTTAGGAATTTATTAACTCAAATTACAACCGGATTTAGTATCAGGATTGGCTATAATTAACATAGAAATGGCATAGCCGGCCCTGATTTACTTAATTTAATATTAAAAAAAATAATATTATTACAATTTACCTTCAGCATTAACTCCATTAATAAATAATAACACACTTAACAAAATTACTACTAATACATTAAAGCGATATGCAGGTTGAATTGTATTGAATAAACTAAATAATTTAATTGGTAATTTCAATGATGGTGATGGTAATTTTTTGTAATGATTTTTAAATGATTTCCCATTAATTGAATGTCTTAAATAATCACTATCGATTGCGGGTACGTTGGCGGGTATGTGATGTGAATGCGGTGACCAGATTACTTGATGGACCAATTCAATTTTATCCGGACATTGAGTTGTCCGGACGATCATTGACTTATCTTTTATCATAATTAAAAAATTGTTCGTACAATTTCTTTTATTATAATTTTATTAAAAAATTATTGTTTCCCATTTAAATTTATTTCCGGAATAATTATTTTTATTTAAATTCTTTAAATTATCACAGTACATAATTTAGAGATGAAACTTGTCGAAATCTCTACGTTTGGATGAAAATTTCTCGTCAAAATTAATTACTCATTGTTTGTAAATATAATTTTATATTTATTTATTTATTTACAGAATTTATATTAATTTATTAATTTATAAATATTTATAAGATCCATCGCGCTACAACATTATTTATGATTAAATATTCAATCGGTAACCATTTCACAATTTCTTTTCTTTTTTATTTAATATAACACTTAAATAGAAACAGTTAGATGGCAAGGAAAGGTAAATAAAACACAAAAATTTAACACGTCTTTTAAGTAGAAAGAAAACTAAAAAAAAACGTATATTTTTTAAAGGTATAGGCCCCATTTTTTAAATAAAAAGAAGATTCCAAATCGGAGAAGACAACGTCATAATTTAAAGAAAAAATAGACATGTAAGACATACGGAGTCACATAATTCTGCATATAAATAAGAAAGACATGTCCAAGACAAAACGGTAATAAAAATAATTCTTTCTTAAAAAACATATAGGCATTTCTTAAGATATGGTGACCAGCGGCAATCTATTTCACAATATTTTCCATCTACAAGCGGTATGCCATTATTTTATTAATTACCATTAATTGCTGCTAGATTACTCGGTATAATTAGTTTCGCATTAATTGATTAATTGGTTCTTACAAGGTCATGTATGCAAATTTTTGTAATTATAAAAAGAAATCGTTCGTTAATGGGTGGTAGAAGAAAAATTAAATTTCGATATTCATCTATTCCCTATCATCGGATGCCGGCTCACATTTCCTACGAAGGTCATGTCTGGCCACCATAGGGTACAATGCAACTTTTTTCTTTAATAATTGTAATCTACACGAATACTTGTTGTAAAACAATGCAGACTTTTTTTTTTACCTTTTTCATTATAACAAAGCCATAAAAAACAATACCAAACCAACAGATATTTATAATAGTGAGCTGGGTTAAAAGAGTCACACTATGATGTAATTGGGACATCGTTTTTGTTCCATGGTATCAGATAAAAATGTACATGAAATAATAAAAACTGTAAAAAAATCGTAGAAATTACAAATCTGACAATTGCAGTTTTTTCATTCGGAACAAGTCAGTTTAATTATTGATTCAAATATTATAATAATTAATTAAATGATTTAATTTCAGAATTTTACACTTGTTCAGATATGCTATTTTCTTCCTGTTTAGTTTCTCTTGTAGAGTTACCTATCTACGAAAAATTTGTTTTAATGGCCAACAATTTACCTACAGTCAGTCTCATAAGTGAACGGACACCTAATACTTGGAACGAAAAGAACTGCACTTTAAATAAATATATATAACTAATTTAAGTAGCAATTAAATTATTAGCAAATCGCCATATTAAATTCTCTCGACCCTACTATATCTATTGAAATTAATTGTATTGGATAAATTAGACAGAACCATTAAAAAATTTCTTGATAATCAGACAAAAAGTGCCAGCCTAAAGGTACGACAGATAAAAAAATTGAAAGAAAAGTATTGAGGTTGATGAAAAGAAATTGAACGGTATCAATTCGAGACATTGCTAAAAAATCACACACAAGCCATAACTATGGTACAACGAATTAAGTCCAACAATAGACTAAAGACGTACAAAACAGGACAATTCTTCTAACACACAAGACCGGCAATTTTGAGATATAGGTGAAAATTCTATCGGCACTTTGTGACAAAAAAACACAATATGTGTTTAATAACATGTTCGGTCCAGGTAGCGGCGAACCCCGGACCGGTATGTTTCATTAATAGAAACAAAACCACCTGGGGACGTTACCAATCGTCAAAGTTCTTCAAAAACCAGTTCATAATATTTTTTTTTATTTTTTATTATTTATGGAAAGTATTTTGCATAAAATGTTAATTTTGAGTGCCATAAAATGAGTACTAGAAAAGAAACCAGTGTAGAAGAAAGGAAAATTATCATTAAACTCCACAATGAAGGAAAATCTTATCGTGGAATTGGACAAACTATTAATAGATCGAGCTCTACAATCGCCGGCATCGTAAATAAATTTGGAAAAACAAAAAGTTTGTGTAATATGCCGCGATCGGAAATGAATGGGCCGTCCAAATATGTGTAATGATCGTATAAAGCAGTGGCGTGCGGACAATATCTCCATGGGGTGTGCAGAATTTTATGACCTTAACAAAATGTATCTATCATCTTTATTATTGAATTTTCGTGATCTATCAATGCCCTCAGATTAGGGGTCCCCACTAACCATTTCCATATTTAAAATACCCACAAATTTCGATTTGTACTTTAAGCGAAATTTTCGTAAGAATTTCTAAGGAATAAAATTGACCGTTTTGAATTTTTTCGTTTTTTTACTAACAATTTTTGGATTTTATAAAATGTTTCTGACTGTCTTGGGGAAAACTGAAATTTTCGAGAAATTTTCTTTGGGAACCGGAAAATCTAGTTACGTGGAAATACACTTAATGGTTAAATGAAGAAATTGTTGAACAAACTTTTCTATTAAATTCACCTTCTGATTTTAGGGGGGTCGATACAGGGTATCCTACGAAAAATGGAATCGGAATGCATCTTGATTTGATTCCTTTGATCTTCCAAATCAAAGGAATTGTATAGCCTTACGCTCTTTTCCAATAGGTTGCGTAATATACGATTTAAAGTCCATCCTTAATACTTTAGAGCCCAGAAAACCAGAAAAATACGTGTAATATTTTGAAAGTCGTGGAAAGTAGATACAAATCGCCGTAATGCAGAAAAGTATAAAGTTTATAAATATTTGGGAAAATTCGCCAGACAAATACGTCAAGAACATGTTGAGACAGTAGGAATTAATAGGGCAATATTAAGAGAATTCAGTAAATCTGAGTAAATATTCAGAAAAACTTCAGTAAATTGCTAAATTTTAAAAGAAAGTTAAAAAGTCCCCAATAAGTCGCAAGAATGCGAGATAAATTCCTATCTTTTTAATAGATTTTGTATTGTATTTGATTGTTTTGATAAATTACATAAATTCTGTGAATAGATCTCCACCCCACAGCTAGAAATAAGGGGCAAATATCTACAGAACTGAATAAATCGCCAATTAGACATCTAACTGTCTGTTATGAGAATGGAGGTATTGTATATGGAGATGGCCTAACAAACCAAAAATGTATCATTTCGTGCTTACTGTGACGTATATGCCTACTTAAGGCAGTAGAATTTTGCATTAACAGTTACATGAAAAACTTATTTATGTTAAACATTTATAACTTCGCTACTGAATAATTCTCTCTCGTATTCTCTCGTAACCGGTTTTTAATTATTATTTTGAGTAAAATCAAGGTGCGAGGTAAAGGCAGGTATATGATACACACAATTTTTATGCAATTGATATGAAGATACTGCAAATTTCTCTCTACACAAAATAAATTGATGTCGAACCAAATTCATTAAAAGTATGGAAAAGTTTGGAAAACGTAAGAGAAAATTAGAGAATTCCAGGGAAAGTCAGATAATTATTATTTATTGGATTATTTTATAAATTTCAAAGTGGAATCATTTATAGGATGATCTGAATGATCTAACTACATACACATTGTGAAAAGTTATCCCGAGGGATTCGAAAAAGTGTGCTCTACGCCCTCTGCGAATTAGACTGCACGCCACTGGTATGAAGAGAATCGTAATTAGAAATATTATTGGGAAACCAGAGACCAGTGCACCGAAAATGGCTGCTATGTTAGAACGACACCACAATGTGACTATATCTGCAGAAACTGTTAGAAGAATTTTTTGAGAAAATGGTTTTAATGGACGTACAGCACGAAAGAAATTTTTTATTAGTGAACAAAATAGAATAAAAAGGCTGAATTTCGCGAAAGAGTATGCAAATGTTGGACATAATTTCTTGAGTAAAGTAATTTTTACAGATGAGAGCAAATTTAACATATATGGATGTGATGGGAAGGGCAAAGTGTGGCGCAAAAAAAATTTAGAGCTACAAAAGCAAAATCTCGTACCAATATTTAAGCATGGTGGTGGTTCCGTTATTTTATGGGGTATATTGTCGTAAAATGGTGTTAGAAACTTACATTTTGTGAACGGAATAATGGCCCATATGCAATACATTAAAATTTAAAGAAGAATTTGGCACCTATTGCTCAAAAATGGGCTTAGACAACGATTACATTATGGAAGATAACGATCCGTAACATTTCGCGTTAAATTCTAGGCTTTGAATGTTATACAATACACTAAACTATATGTAAAACACTTCCTCAATCACCAGATATTACCAGGATTACCTATATTTATTTTCAAATTAATTTATTTCGAAGTTTAAGGTGTCCGGTCATTTTTGAGGTGATCAAAATGAACCTTTTTCTGGAATATGTAATTTAAATAATTAATTACATATTTTTCGTTAATTTTTTTTTTTATAAATTGTATATGTAGATTATAAACATTGTATTACTTATGAATATGAACAAAAAATGAATAAATATTTCCTTAAAGATTACAGCTATTTTTTTAAGAAATTAAAACCTGTCCGTTCACTTCTGAGATTGACTGTATTTTTTTTTAAATAAAAATTACATTGTAAAAAATAACCTTGGCAAAAATAATCCAAATTAAATTTTGTAAATTTCAGTGATTTTGTAACGCCAAATAAAGAAAACAATTGTTTTCTATTGTTCAAAGTTTTCTATTTTATTTAATATTAAACCTGAAATATGAAATTCTCTATCATTAATATTTCCATAAGAAATTAATTTTAAATCGATATGTCGAGAACAGGAATTATTATATTTATTTACAGGTCAGGAAATAGGTCAAGCGATATTTCTGATTAATCAGAGATATCTTAATTAGTTTAAATTTTTGATGATAGATTAGGTTCTTATTTAATAAGAAATTGTATTTAACATATTTTTTACAATATTTTGTTTTAAATATTTACAAATATTTAATTTTTATTTTGATAAAATGAATTTATCAATGTTAAATTCTTATTTTGTATTTTTGAAATTATATTCGTCTATAGAGATGGTACATCTCATAGTTTGACCTGGAAATAGTAATTCAGGTATTAAGTAATTTATTTTATTTAATTAGCGATCAGAGATATACAAAAAAATTATTCGAATACTTGATTCTTTTCGTTTCTTGAATAAAATCTCCTTAATTCCACATCCAAGTGTCGCACCACGTTTCTTCGAATTTAAATAATACCGGAATAGGAAATTCGTTAATCAACGTGATGTTAATATTAAAGATAATTAATGATTTCCTGAAAAACTGAAACAATTCAAAATTATTTAAATGAATTTTAATGAATTAAATAAAAGATTGAATTATTCGAGCGTTTTATTTTATATTATTCAACGACTTACAGGGTAAACTGAATTAATTCGTATTACTGAAGATTAGACCAAAATTTAATTTTATTAAATTTAATTTCAATAGAAAAAACCCACGAATTTCTTAATAGCATTTTTATAGTAATTTTAAAATTAAAACTTGTAGGATTTAAATCATCCAGATTATATTCTTTAAATATTTGATAAGAATCCACCCTTATTTCATAGACAGACCATCAGCCATGTCTATTTTAATTCCACAGCAATTGGGTTTAATTTCAGCAAATTGGGTGAATAGAATATAGAGCAATAAGTGACCCAAACAAATTAGACTTTTAGTAAAAGTTCGTGTAGTGATCGTAAAAATATTAATAATGCTGGGAAATTATGGGCGTTCAGTTTTTTGGGATTTTTCGATATTTTTTGTTTTACGATATTTCCTAATTTTAATTTTCCTGTTCCAACGTTCCGATTGATTGATTTAAATTTTAATAAAATGTTTAGTTTTTTTACCCCAAAAATTTTCCAATTTCTTATAGAATTCCAAGATTTACGATAATTTTCTTGTTTCAACGAATTTTATTTGATTTTATGAAATTTTGAATTTAAGTTCTCTTAGAACTTAAAAGTTGGGACAAAATTCGGTTGAGAACAGGGTTACTCACTTGAGAAAAGTCGAACAGCAAGAGCTGTATTGGTACCTTGTCAAATCAAGGAAAACAATAATTTGGCTACCAGCGACGTGCGGTAAATATATCAATTAGGTGTGCAGAATTTTTTCACGGAATTTTGTTTAAGGATTCGAAATTAAATTTAAGGATTTCAGTGAGAAAATTGTAGAACAAACTTCTTAAAAAATCCAACCCCAGATTTTAGATGGGAGTCGATATAAAAACAAAACAGCAGCAAAATGGATTGTTATTTCAGGAAAATTGTAATAATTTTCCGGGGAATTAAACATTAGGAATTTTCGATATGAATTCAAATATAGGATGAGCAACGTGATTTAACAATTAAAATTAAAATGTGACATGTACAAAATCCAATTAAAATTTATCTATTTTTGATCGAAATTTTCGTAAAAATTTGCAAGAAAATTTTCTTTTTCAAAATTTTTATTAAGAAATTTTTTTCAAAAAATCCGTTGAGTCCTTTCGTTTTTCTTATAAAAAAATCAAAGTCGATTTCATACAATTTTTCTGACTATCTTGTGGAGAACTTAATTTTGCGGGAAATTTTCTTTGAAAACCGGAAAATATGGTTTCGTGTAAATCAGCCAAATATTCGTGTAAAAGGGTCAAATGAAAAAATTGCGAAACATACTTTTCCATAAAATCCATCCCCTGATTTTAGGGAGGTCGGCGACAAAGTGG
>JANTOP010002063.1:0-18452 GCA_027564815.1 Symmerus nobilis
TGTTTTAAATTCGATATTCAAGAAATTATGAAATTGCTCCCATCGTGATAAGTCTTTTATTATATCTTCGGTTTTTGGCATGGCTATTAAATATAAAAATTTTTCTTAAATTAAAAGCTGGATGAATATTTTTTATTTGGGTTTTAAATTTATATCTTTGAAAATATATTTTCTATGCCAATAATTTTGGGTCATTGAAATATAAAATTGTCTGAAGCAAGCTTTAAGAAAATTCCAAAAGCTTATCCAAAGCTTTTATTAAAATATTATTTCATTCATTTTCAAATCTATTTTATCTCCAAATAAATCAATTTAAATGAAATTGAATACTATTGCTAAAAACCTCAGGGCAAAAATCTCTACAAAATCATTAATAAAAATTGAATTGAATTGAAGGCAATTTATCATGAAGCTATTCATTGTCCTTGTGTGCCCATGAAAAATTCGTCTATCGGCCTCTGAAATCTTGCATAAATATAATATAAGCTTTCGAAATTTTTTGAGGAAAAATTGAAATTTCGTGAAAGGACCGATATCTGGATAGAAAATAGCTATTAAAACGTAAAAAATTAAGTTCAAAACTTAAAGCTTCCGTTAAGCTTACATTGGGCTGAGAAAGCTTTTACCGAAAATTTCATTTTATCTTAATTTAATGAATTGAATAAAAATTAGATTCCAAAATATATAACTATAAAATGAAATTTTAATTTTGAGCTTTCAATGAGAATTCGTGATTTTTTAACCTTTATTCTGAAATTTCGTTAAAGGGCATTCGGACAGAAAATAAATTTTTACACGTAAAAAATAAAGTTCGAAACTCAGAGCTTTCTTAGCGCCTTTAATAGTTTGGACAACCTTTCTGCGGAAATTCCATATATCATTTAATTTGAATGAATGGGATAAATATTCAAATCCAAATTATTTAAAATAACATCGGAAAATAAAGCTTTCTGGGAGCTATTAAGTTCTTGCAGAGGTTTTATACGAAAAATTTAGTTCCGATATTTTTGAATTTTTCCTTTACTAATTTATAAACTTTCTGCATCATTACATTTTTATGGATCCGAAGAAAATTATGGGAAATTTGGATCAAATGTTGCCATATCCGATATTGAAAATTTTCAGTGCGAGCCTTTTCGAATTTTTGATTTTTCTCAGATAAATACCAACTTTTTCGAAATATTTAATTTAATGTATTTTCACGTAACTGTCAAAGCAATTTTCTACGTTTTTAAATTTTTTTCCAGCCGAAGGAAATATTCGGCATCCACTCGAGTAGTAGAGCTGAGTATGAGTAATGTTCTCCTCAATATGATATGATAAAGGCTGTAACATGTTGATAAAGAGGTCATACAATTCTGCACACCTTATGGAGATATTGACTGCACACCACTGATAGGGATCAATAATAATCAGGTGACATAGCTCTCAAGGTGATACTCACCATTTCTTTTGGGTTATCCGCACCTGTATTTTCACATTATGTGCTTGCATCAGTTGGTGTAACTCTTAAAATTGTCGCATGAATCCGAAATATTATCTATTTCTCGATCATCAGAAAAATACTGGATAACCAAGTCTTTTGCTAATTTAGGTATCGCGAGAAATGATGATGTGCCAAGAACTGTGCATAAATATGGAAATTAGTCAGTTGCAGGTTTGAAGTTTTCTAGATTTTGCAGAAACATTACAAATGAAATCAAGTCTTTGGAACGCCTATCTGATAGCCTGTTCTGTAGAGCTTCCAATAAGTTTTTTGCTAAAGTATCAGGTAAATCTCGAACAGAATCAATGAGAAACTTTATAAATACAATATTGTCGATTGTAATTCTTTTGTGTTTGGGCAAAAGGCTTTAAGTGACCATTTTTCGAAAATGAGGTTGTCGTGCCGATTTGCCCAGAAAAAACAGCTTTCTATTAAAATTTTAATTTTTATTATTTTTAAATGCTGCTAATAAGATGGTATAGTGAACTAGCATCGCTCAAACCCTTATACCTGATTTTTAGCTATTTTTTAAAACTTTGAAAATTCGTCATGAACAGTTTTGATTTCAGGACATAAGTCCTCTTTCCGAAACACGAAAGAATTGTTTGAAGACATTTAACAATTCCTGCAGCTTTCTAATCTCATTTTGGTATAATGTTTGTCTGGGAATTTAGGTCTATCGATGCTTTTCAATACACGATTTCAATTTGGAACACGATTTGGATTTCAATTTCAATACACGATTTGGAACATCTCGTCTTGACATTATTCGCGTCTTGGAGCCAGAATAAGCATTTTGATGCTTATTTTGGCTCCAAGACGTGAGAATGTTAAAATACCTATGGAATATAAAAACATAAAAACAACCCTCAGATTAACCAGCCAAAAGTGTTATTAAAGTATGTATTTTCAATACGCGCAGATATATTTAATGCACAATCCGGTTGATTTTAGATCAAGACTCAGATTCTCAGTGCGTCATAGCTACCACTAATGTCAAATGGTTAATTGCCCCTAACCTAGATACTTCATAAAATTTAGAATTTAACACCAAAATATTATGTTGAATATAATTCATCGATAGGAAGCTGCTAAGCTTTACTTTACTGTATATTCCTATCTGTTATGCCGAATCTAAGTTCAGTTACTACAATCCAGTGTCAAATATGACTACAGTCATTTGTAGAGAAGTATTTGAATTGTTCAAAGCAAATTTTGTTGGCAGTGAACAAACCCACTTATTCTGGACATTTTTCTAGAGTATGGAGCTACCAATCGGGAGGTGGCAAACTATCGCAATATCATTTAAATTTAATGTATTCCGTTTGTCGTATCGTAAAGTTATAATATGTTAGATGTATAATTGATATCACTAAAGTATAATATTTAACAAACAGTATAATTTAATTATGTTCTATAAGTTTATATATGTAAGTTTCTATATTCCTAAAACCCTTATAGCAAAAGCTTACACGGATTAAGTATTACTTTGTTATAACTTTATATATTATATTTATTACATTGCCAGGTTATTATGAGAAAAAGCTACATAAATATTTTTGATCTGCTTTTGTTTGTAAGTATGTTAATATATAATTATAAAGATATATTTCTTGCTCCTTTTCCCGTAAATCGTTCATATTTCCTGGGTTTGTTACAAAATGTTCGATACAAACTTTTCTCCCTGCCAAAACGGTGTTCTGTTCTCCCATAGATCGTAAAAATAATTTTTTCTTTTTGCCCGGTGTAATATAATATCGATTTTTATGTCATTTCCAACCAGCTTACAAGTTATAAATTTATATTTATAACCGAACCATTTCCTACCAATAGAAGTCAATATTGAGTGGATTATATATACGATAGCATAACAATATAACAAACTTCCATCCATAGATATAATAATAATAATTTATATAGCTTGCTAAACAATCAGGGAAGCGTAATAATGGCAGTAATGTGAAAATAGTAATACCTGTATATGTTCTGTTCAGTTCAATCATTTCTGTATAGCCATAGCTAGATACTTATGAAACATATTTATTTGAATGAAGCCAACTAAGAAATTCTTGAATATAAAAAAGAAATGTAATATGCATCCAAGCTCAAGGAATTCAAGCAGAAAATATGAAATATAAACAGGATTTTCAGGTATATATTTATCTGTTCGGTGTACGGTAGGAATTATCAGGTATATAGAATATGGAATTCAAAGCGAATTGAGAAAGTTTGTAATATTTTATTATAATCAAAATTATGAATCTCTAGCGAGTAGTTTAGAATCATTGACTCTTAGATGCCTATTTAATTTGTTCAATTCTAAATAATTCCAAATTGCTCTATACGTAAATCTTATCTAGGTAGTCATAATACTAGCAATAGAATTGGAATATAGATACACCGACGATATATTAAATACCCGGTTAAAACCCCCTGGCGTGTTTTCACTTCGACAAAATAGATAGAGATAAAAGGGGATTTATGTATTAAACAAAAACCTATTATAGTCGAAGATCTAACAATATAAATTCTACGCCGGCTCATCTTTTCCTATCTATTTCGGTTCATACTGGAAAACTTTGTGTTAGAGTTATAATATCCTATATATGGTTATATCTGGTACCAAACATATAGACCATTTTCATACTTCCATTTTTATTTGGAAATAGAAACATACGCCCAAGCCTCATACATGACTAATTCTGTATTGTATATATATGATAATATTGGGGTATTGCATAAATACCATGTACTTGTACGATATGTATACGACTATATTAATTTGTAAGACCATGGGGGAGAAAACTGTGTAAATATGAAAGTAAAGTTATATTGAACGTGTATTAGGGTGTGTTGATTTCGTTTGCATCGCAATATAATACAACAAACATCGAATAATATTTGTGAAATGTTCAATATAAAATCGATACTCCCTATTTTAACATATCGTCTCTCTAATAATAAATTAAATGATATTATCAAATCTATGGTTTATTTATTTTATATGCCTATCATTATATTACATTTACATTCATGTAGTTGATTGTATAAATACTATAAATTATTGTGTTTTTATTGAATTTTTGTGTGAACATGCAGCAGAACAAAAGAGATGTATAAACTATGGATATGTGAACTTAGAGGACACAATATACCATTTACAATCCGACGTTCGACTATTATTATCATTTGGATTCATGAATTTTGAATTGCATACCCTCAAGAAAATTATCACTTCAATTACTAGAAATTTTATGTTAACATATATGTTTTTATGTTTAAAACCTGATAAATTATTTAGTTACATAATTATCGTGTAAAAAAGTCGCAAATTATTAATTTGAGGCAACTTCACTCATAATAGATGATGGTTATATACTATACATTATATTTCTATAATATTTCTTAACGAATAAAAATTAAACTAGCAAAAGATAAAAATATACGGTATAAAATGTTAATTGAAATTAAAATAATGTTGGATCGATTATCTAATATGAACATATGAGAATTGGATGTACTTTTATGGTATCTAAAGGTAGCGTATATAACACATTTTACTTTTATTTTAATCTCATTAATATCCAGAACAAAGTGTGGTAATAAATCTAGCACTTTTGACCAACTTATCATTATATTTAGTTGCAAGTCAATCCGATAAAGATGTAATTGTTAATCCTTTTGTTGGAAAAATGTTATAATACTGTCGACTATAAGCCCATTGGGAATATTCGATTTTCTTTTTTTGTGTATATGTATATAGGAAATATTATATAATTCATTATGAAATTTTTTCTTTCGATATTATACCCGGTTTACATATGAGATTAGTAAAGAGCTTAAATAAATAGAAATAATTCCTCTAATTGAATGTTTGATAAAAATTTATATTTTTTAACGCTTTTATTTTCTTGTTGTATAAATAATAGATAAAATACAACGACGATTTATTAACAAGTGAATACATAATATAAAAAGTACTTGAAAATAGCTTTAATATCTAAATATAAGTTTATTAATGAAGAGGAGAAAAAAAAAATGGAATTAATCATGAAGATAAATATTGCATGTTTAAATTTATAGATTATATTTAAATACATAATTGATTATAACAAGAACTGGTTCAATAAAAGTGACCAATTATAAATTTTATGAGCCTAAAATAATCAATTGTTGTTCTTCCATAGACCGGCAATTTCCTGGCTTACGTAACACTAAACCTAACTATTACATTGTATAATAATTTCGTGAAGCTTGGCCAAACATTATTAAAAAGATCGTAATTTTATTACCGGAATGTATATTATTCGATTAAATCATATTCACATAATGATACTCTTTCAATGTTTGACACTTTTAAAGCTGAATATATTATGATCATCGTTATCGTGAGTCCAATATGATATGTTCACTGCATCGAATCTATAATTTATAATTATTTATTTTTGTTATCCATGAGGTTATTAAGGGGTCCGTTTCCACTCTTTTTGTCAAAAACTACAGATGCATGTAATAGATATTCGTAGAAATTCTATAGAATCTATCATTTCCGTTAGAAAGTCCGAAAGCTGAAAGCTGAAGCTGAAATTTGTATGGCATATTCTGCTCATGTACACCTCAGATATACAGGGAAAATAATAACATGAGAATTCGCATGAGTGTCAATGTTCAGTGTCATGACGTTCTCGACTTCTCGCTATTGTTTATGTACGTTTTCCGATTTGTTCCGAGTTCTTTCCGTCTTCCCGAATTTATCTGACCCGTTTTCGAATAAGGAAATTTTATGAAAATAAAAATAGTGGAACATTTGATAGAAAATCTGTGATTTTATTTTACTGTGATGGGAAATTTGTTCAAAATTGGGAAAATAAATTTTATGAAATTTAGGAAATTTATTAAATATCCGAAAATTGGTTTAAATATTTAGATATAATTTCATTTTGAAATTCAATTTTATGAAGCTTGAAAAAAAAATCATTTCGGGGTTTCAAAAATTATATGATTTTTCCGAAATTGCTGGATTTGAAAAAATATTAGTTCTCGAGGACGGTCAGTTGTAACCAGTGGCGTGCAGTATAATGCGCAGAAAGCGCAGAGTACACCTGAAAAATCGCAACTTATTTTTGCTACAAATTGCTTACTCAAATTATTTTATTTAATCATTTTGAATTATTTTAATAATTTCTTTATGAAAAGAGATATTAGCTCATCGAAAGCATTAAATTAAAATATTATTTTAGTCAGTATGGAATCTAATTTTTCTCCCAAAAATTCAATTTAAATCGAATCGGTGGCTTTCGTTAAACAGCTATATGGAAAATTACAATCTCTACGAAAGCAATAGTGAATTGAATTGAATCGAATTCTACGCAAATCACCATAGGCTGTCGGCCTGAAATTTTGCACAAACATATGCTTTCAATGAGCTTTCCAGATTTTTGATGCATGTTTTTTGGGCAAAATTTAAAATATCGTCAAACGATCGATATCTGGATAGAAAATAGATTTTAAAACGATAAAAATTGAGTTCGAGACTAAGCTTTCTTTAAGCTTTCAGTAGATTAATAAAATGTTTAGCGAGATATTTCATATCTAAATTTAATGGATCGAATAAAAATTATATAAAATGAGATTTTAATTTTAAGCTTCCAATGAGCTTTTGATATATTTAAAGCTTCATTATGGAAAAGTTGAAATTTCGTTATTGGGCCATTATCTGGATAGAAAATCGATTTTTAAACGTAAAATTAAGTTCGAAACTTAGAGCTTTCGTTGCGCTTTTTATCGTTTGGTTGAGTTTTTTTGCGAAAATTCCATATTTCATTTCAATTTAATGTATGGGATAAAAATTCAATTCCAAATTATATAAAAGGCATTTTAATATTAAGCTTTCAGTGAGCTTTAGAGATTTTTGAAGTTTTTCTTTTTGAAAATTTGAAATTTTGTTAAAGGATCGTTATCTGCATAGAATACATATTTTAGAACGTAAAAAATAAGGTTTGGGAAATTAAACTTGTTGGGAGCTTTAAAGTTTATATAAAGCTTTTGAACGAAAAGTTTAGTTTTGATATTTTTGTATTTTCCCTCAACTAATTTATAATCCTTCTGCATCATTACATTTTTTTGGATCCGAAGAAAATAGTTGGGAAATTCGGATCAAATGTCGCGAGATCAAAAAAAGTGTATATACAAAAATCGATCGGGATTTAGTGTTCTTGAAGTTTATTTTAGACACTTTGCCCATAGATGTAACCGTTTAAGAATTATTTTAAACGAGATTTTAAATAAACTATTTTTTTTGCATCTTTCATCCAAGATTGGATGCACACCTACCGTACCCAAATTGCATTTTTCGTCAGGGCTCCAACCTAAATAATATACAACATATTTATATGAAAATCGTTTCTAACCCATCTTTTGTAAGGCGAACCTCTTTTTTTTCCCTTAGTGACTGGATTATTAATATGTATTTAATCCATTTCTCTAAAGTCTAAAAAATGCACGTTCTTAGATTTTCTTCGCATCAGCGACGGTAGTAGTGAATATCAAAACGTCATATACGCAATGTATCCCAACAACTTCAACGTTGAGTATACTTTGTTAAAAATGAATTGAAGGGCTGAGTGGAAAAGTGGTACACGTGTAAATGAGACTTGTACCATTTTATACAATAGATAATAATTCTGTGGGATATTAGTAATTGTGGTTTCACTTAAATTCATCTATAAATGGGACAGAATCGAATAATTTATTATATAAATTCGAAGCTATGTAATAAACTACTAATAAAAACTCAAATAATTTTAATTTTCATAATAAAACGAAATTATTTATTATTCATTCCTATTTTGATTAAGTTTTGCCATTATTCTATTGTGCCTCACCTCAACATATTTCCCATTAGCTTCTTCGTAATACGGCAATTTAGACATACGCTCGATCCATTTAAGTATCTTAGCGTACTTGGTTGGATCGGGTGGAACAATGCGAACGTTACTACTTAAAATAGGGATAAAGGAAAAATCAGCTAGAGTTAATTTATCACCGACTATATAACCATCTTTCAGAAATATTTCTAACAAATCATACTCTGCACCAAACTCTTTAATCGCCTCTTCTGGAAACTCCTTTGCAGTACCTCTATGTACCGGTCTGATCATTGCGATACTTTTTGATGACAATACACTGCTCTCGTAATGTAATCGTTGATTGATTGTGGCCCTTATTTTAATATCATTTGGATACAAAGTTCCGGTTTTATCATATTTCTCTGCAATATACGTAATAATTGCATGGCTATCCCATACTACAAAACCATTATTATCGAATATGGGCAGCGAATGCTGTGGATTTAGTTTTAGAAATTCCGGTGTTAAATGTTCACCAATCAAGGCATTTACGATTCCGGATTATAAGTAATCAAAAATTAAAGAATTTGATTAGAAAAAGGGTTATGTATCCAACTTACTTGTATTCAACGTCAAGATTTACAGCTTTTACAGTCAAGGCTGTATATCATGATGGCGGGGCATTAAGAACATAATATTAATACCGGTTTGGTCATTTTACTTGTTTGATGGGTATAAATTTGAACTAATTTTTTGAATTGAATCCAAAACTCACTGAATTAAAGTTTTTATTATAAATCGTGAATGGGGGTTATTTATATAAAATTTATTTACTCTTCAAATGAAAATATATATTTTTACCGCTTCTATTTTCTTGTTGTAAAATAAATAATATAAAAAGTACTTGAAAATAACTTTAAAATTTAAATATAATTTTATTAATGAAGAAGAGAAAAAAAATGGAAATAATCCTAAAGATAAATATTGGTTGATATAATAAATGAATTTATTAATTACCGTGATCAATTGAAGTATTGAAAGATACTTAAACTGGATAAATGTTTATAATCAAAATATTTCCCATTTAATAAAATTAAGAAGGGTGTAGAAATAATAGAAAATTTTATATTTATTATTACAAGATTATCTGGGACATTGTTCTTAATACGATTCCATGAATTCAAAATGTTGAGTATTCCGTAATGAAAATGAAATCCGTAAAGCCATTTATTAATATTATAATTTTACATGTGCCAACAATTGGGCAAGGGAATCGGTACGGTGTTGATTTTACATAGAGAAATTCGCATCACCGTTTCTGCGTATTTCTATACAATTTTAATATCGCAAAATAAACACGCCCTAATACCTACTGGATGAATACATTTTTATTCGCAACCGAAAGAATTGAAAGGGTCCTATAACACTCTTAAATCTATACACATGAATAAATAAATGGGGTTGAAATATTTTGGATAAAAATAAGGGTTACACACTTATCCAGATAGTGGTATTTTTCACTAATTTATTCTACTTTTATATTCTCGATTTTGATGCAGGATTAAATTTCTTTTATTAAATTGCATAATATTATATGTGGAAGATCGTCCTTGTTATTAAACGATTTTCTCTAGGGGCATTAAATTTTGTCATACTAAAAGTTATTATAAAATATAAGTTAAATGTAATGTGATATTTATGTATGGCATATCAGTCATAATATGGAGGATATCGTTATAATATCGTATTCTAATAGGATCTGGTTTGTGAAACCTCATCATAATTTTGAATGGTAAAATTAATTCACGTTTCAAATGTAAAAAGTTAGAATGATATCTTCTGGTTACTGCAATATTTACGAGAAGTAAAAACCGTTACGAAAAGTTATACTTCTACTGTAACAATGTGACAGGCAATTCCAACATTTTTCCCATACTCTTATACAACATTCTCCACTAACTATGATATAATCTCAGATATAATAAAGTTAAATGGTTGAACATTTCCGTTCATAGTTTTGAAATATTTGACTCTCGTTATTTGGTGTATAAGTCGAATAGATATCTAGGTAATATATTGCTAAATCAAATGGCGATGCTTTGGAGTTGATTGAACTCGACAATACTTCTCACCCGGAGGTGCATCTCAGGGAAAAAAGATGATCTTATGATCCGGTAACACACCTCCAGGGACCCCTGGGTCGGATCAAAACCAATTAAATAGTATGGGTAAAATTCGTTGGTTATATGGTTATATGGTATGGTTTTCCATTTCAAATCTCAATTAAAATAAAGTTAATCGATGGTGATGCTGATGATGCTGTCATATTACGTTATGTTACAGCTGTCATACGAATTGTCTTTCAGTACTACTACATATAGGTTGCGATACTTGGAAAGTTATGAGCTCTATTGAGTCTCGAATCGTAGTATTCATTAACATGTGTTTGAGGCGAATTTGTAATATACTACTCAACCATCGTCTCAAACGAGGATCTGTGGAAAAAGCCTAACATTGAAAGAGCAGTGATCCAAGTAAAACGACGAAAATTGAACTGGATCGGTCACACTTTGTGACGACCCGTTGGTAATATAGCGAGGGCGGCGCTAGATTGGAATCCGAAGGAAAATCGTAAAAAAAGTAGACCGAAAGCCACATGGCGGCGAACAGTCGTTTAGGAAGCCAGAGACAGATGTATCCTCGATATTCGTTCGATCAATATTTGTTCCCGGTATTTTCTTTGCGTAATAATAATTAATCGTTCATAAAATAATTTTCACACGTTCTTGCATTGGGTAATTATTTATTTTAATGATCAATCAATTTATTCCAATCCGCAAGAAAAAAAGCATTTACGAATTTTCAAGATGGCCCACCCCGACAAATTGCCCACCTTTTCTCAACTTTTTCTGACTATAATCACCGACTATTGCCGATATTTTCGCGACATTGTTTTTCTAAGTTTCCCCTATTTTTCTAACATTTTTTCAATCGTGCCTCTAAATCTATAATAATTAACTATATCAACATTTTATGTATTCCTAATAATATCTGGGAGTTAACTAATTGGGTTTTATTGAAAATTAAATGAATATAAAATGTTCTTAGAAAAAATACAAATGGCCATAATTTCCTTATTTGTCAACCGATTTTTATAATATTTGGCTTGTTGAAAAGGTAATCGATTATTGAATATGTATTAATATTAATTTTCTTGTTCAGGGTTAGTATAATTTATTTCAGGGGCGGGTAAAAAGAAAAAATGCAAGGAAATCATATTTCTCGAAATTTTGATCGGATTGAGCTACCTCTTAATCACTTCGGATAGATCTGAAACTTCATATTTTATCGTTTTTCATCTATTCGCATATTTTTAGGGGGATCGATTTAAAAAAAAAACATACTTTTGGAAAAAAGGGTCACCCTAATGATACATACCTAGAGGAAGATTTTCCATCTTGGAAGATGAAAGTCGAACGATTTTTGCTAATTTTATAACACTTTGAAAATATAGTAATGTTTTTAAATTTGCACACTTCGCGCGCGCTCGAAACGAAGACCAACTTTGTACTGATCCAATAGCGAGATCGGAGTAGATATAGTTTTGTCCTTTTAGAAATTAATGCTGGGACAATCCATGAATCCAACAAGATAAAATTTGGTATAAAATAAAATAGTTGATTTTTTGTATTTTGGCCACGTTTTCGCGATTTGGCCCCATTGTGCGATTGTAAAACAAATTTAGATCTTTAACCCTAATAATGATTACTCTATTATTCTGGATGTATTACGAGAACGCTGGTACTTTAATTTAATGTATATTTCTAGCACGTTTCCTACTCAAAACTAGTTGTTAATGTTGTATGAAAAGGAGAAAAGATAAAGAAGTATTGTAACTCTTCTTTAGGGCGATGACGGTAAATATAACAAGTCTCAGTTTAGTATTAGAGTGGCCCCTCCGTTTAAGGTGGAACGATATTGTAAACGTCTATGTTTCGTCTGAACTTGAACTTATTTTATTATTTTGACGACTGTTTGTTTATTCCATTTTCTAACCGGTTTCGAACCTTCGCAATAAATTTTAAATTTTACATAATTTACTGCCAATTATATTAAACACGAGATGTACGATTTACAATGCAAGTTTAATTTTTGCAAATTCATAGTTGAAATATTTTTTTTTCTTCATTCTTAACATAAAAAATCGTTCAAATAACTGGTATAACAATTTTTATTTTTATTTTCTTACTGCCTGATTTTCAAGTAAAAAGACACAAATAAATATATCAAATATACTTACAGTTTATAATGTTATAAATACTATAAAGAAATTTTACTTTTTTATGTAATTTAATGATATGTAAATAATATTTATGGATGGCCTGTGTTCAGTCCGTTCAATTTTAATCTGTAATTAAGAACATTGCAATGCAAGTATGTGGTTAACGTGATCATGGTATTTTTCGGGTTTTCGTTTTTTTTTAAATTTTTTGTAATCTAAAAAGCATGACACATTGTGATATAAATGGAATTTATTAATTTGGGTTTTATTTAAATTTTGTGTATATTTGCTTACCGGCTACTTACACGGCTAACCAACATAAAAAAAGCGATAATAGAAAACCAGATTATGGAAATCGTGATTACTTTATTCTCAAAATTTCATCATTAAAAAATATTTATTTTTTTGTTACATTTGTAGTTGAGATTTACGTATGTGTCGACGATACTTGATATTTATTTAGTCATATCGTTGCGGAAGGAACTGATTTATAGAATATTCAGCTCGTTATTGGGCTAGGTTTGCTATTTTTCAACATAACCGAAAGTTCTTGAGTTCTTCTCTAGTTAAACCCAAATACAAGTTTTATTGTATCGTCAACTCATAAATATAAATCATAATTCCTATATGTATAATATGAAAAACAAATCTAGAAAGCTTAACTAATCCGTCTATCCTAATTAGTATCAATGATAAATGACCATCGCACATCTCATCAACACCACATTAATAAGCGCAAATATTTTTTAATTAAAAGTCTATAATGTTTTATGACATAAAAAAATTTTTGTTGGAAAAAAAGTCGAAAAAATAGCTGGAATAAATTATAGGACAAAGATAATTAGTGAAAACAACATTTTAAACAAGTTGTAAATGTGTTATATGGCGATAGAGCAAGAAAAAAAAGACTAAATATTTACAATTAATAATAATATATTTATAAATGTGTAATTAATTACTAAACAAGCCTGTCTAAAGCAATAATTATTATACGCATCATTATTTATTATAAATTCAAATATTAACAGATAGACGCCACAAGCAGGCATATTAATTAAACTTTCTATAATTATCACAGGGTTCATGAATAATTTACCATTTCCTCCCATAGAATTAGCGCTGACAAAGAGGGAACAGTGATATGTTCAATAATAAACATACATTGAGTTGATGTCATACTTCTACATGTTCACGGCATTTGTGGGTCTTCCTGTATACATAATTATCCAGTAAAATAGCGCATATATAAATATTGATGTTTTAAATAACTACTTCAATCTCAAGCCATTGAGCAATATATTTCTTAACAATATAATTTGTGATATTTCCATCATAACTATAAATATAAATTATAAAATTATGTTTGAATTGAGACAACAATTGATTGATTTATTTATTTTAATATTTTTCAATTGTTTATTTTGAAAATGAAAAAATGAAAAATATGCTGGACTTTATATTTTCTTAAGTACTATTACAATAAAGTTCAACAGTTCAATAGTTTTACATAAATTAGTTAATTGTAAAGGCAAATAAATATACATTTCCATGATTTTTAAAATCGATTAATTGGTTAAAATCAATCGTAACCATGTATTAGCATATTAAAATAAAAAAAAAAAAACAATTGAGTCAATAAAAATTTAACATTAAATGATTGGTTATAAACGATAGTGAGCCAATCAATAAATTTAATGAAACCTTTTGTTAGTGGATTTTTTCAATTTATATTTCTATTGTCAATATACTCGGCGATATGAATTTGGATTTTGTAATGTGAGATTTATGTATGCGAGATGTAAATTTTATGTGAATAAGGTTAAAGAACTCACAATTTAATGGAACTTGTAACTTTTATTTTATTCACATAAATATATAGATAGATATTTTTATAATTTATAATTTAATATTTAAATTGTCTTAGCCGCGAAACCTAAATAAATAGAAAGGGAAAAAATTGTTTGAAAATTCCATCAACATAAAATGTGAACTGTCAATTTGATGTGTCCTTTTTTACCATTTTATGTCCTTCTCAACATAAGTATATCTAAATCTACTAATAAAATGCGATGATATCTAGGGTTCAACCCGCATCGACATAAACTTAAATTTCATTACCGTCTACGAATAAACCATATTATATGAGAATTCTACACAAAATAAAAAATTGAACTTTAGACGATAGTTTCTTACAAATTAGATTTTTATGTCATAAACATACAAAGTTGAGCAGCACAAGCTTCAAGAGTTGGTAAAAATATACATTTTCTGCAATTAATACAATTTTAATACGAAAAATATACAAAGAGTTTGAGATAAGTTGGATATATTCTGAAAACGTCGAAAATGTTCTGTACAAAGTCGGGGATATTTGGAGAAATGATGGCATTCCTCCAATAATTTTAAGAAACTGTGCTAATTGCTTAACGATGCCGTTGTTCCATATTTTTAATTCATCACTGCCCAAAGAAATTTTTCCAACTAGATCAAGGGTCGGCAACCTTTCTAGGCTGCGGGTCAAAATGTGAGTATTAAGAAGACGTTTCGGGTCAGTGGTATTTTCATTTTTAAAACAGCCTTCTTTGGTGAATATGATGCCACCAAATTCTTCCCTGCTTAAATGCGGGATAAAATTATTAAAGTGAAGCAGTGGCGTGCGTTCAGCGTCTCCGGAGAATTTGTACAGATTTCTACGGCCGGAAAAAATGTTAAAACGCAGAAAGTTGCTTTAACGTTAGGTAAAAATACAAAAATTAAATATTTCGGAATAGTCGAAATTTATCTATACAAAAATCAGAAATTCGTTAAAGCTCGTACAGAGAAACTTGAATACCGGACATTGCAACATTTGATCCGGGATTTTCCAATTGTTTTCTTCACATCCAAAAAAATCTAATGAAGCAGGAAGCTTCTAAATTAGCTGAGAAAAAATACAAAAATATCAAAACTAAACATTTCGTTCAAAAGCTCTACAAAAACTTAAAAGTTCCCAGAAAGCTTAATTTTCCGATCCTTATTTCTCGCGTTTTAAAATCTATTTTCTATCCAAACAACGATCCTTTAACGAAATTTGAATTTTTTCCAAAATAAACCTTTTAAAACCCCGAAAGCTGATTGAAAGCTTAAAATTAAAATGTTATTTTATTTTGAATAATTTGGAATCGAATTTTTACCCAAGTCATTAAATTTAAATGAAATGTGGAATTTTTGGCAGAAAGCTTATTAAAGCTATCAAAAGCAAAATGAAAGCTTTAAGTTTCGAATTTAATTTTTACCTTTAAAAATCTATTTTCTATCCAGATACGATCCTTTTACAAAATTTCACATTTTTCCAAAAGAAATGAATAAAAAATTTCGAAAGCCCATTCAGAGTTATTAAATAAAATAATTGAGTTAGAAATTTGCAGCACTGAAAATTTATTACGATTGGGAACCGCTGATCTAGGCAATGTAGTGTCTTGGTGTCAACTAAGATATTTAATTTTAATATTAGTAAATGTAACGTCCTCACATTTAATCGTCGCTTTTCAAGTTTTTCTTTCGACTACCAGTTAGATTGACGTATTATCAACAGAGTTGATCGCATGCGTGATTTGACAGCCAACTCTCCTTCAATTATCACATTGACTATGTGGTATCCAAAGCATATTCAATGATCGGATTTGTGAAGAGATCTAGCCAGCACAGAGATCTGTGACACCAAGGGGGGGGGGGGGGGGGGGGGGGTCGAAATCGCGTTACGTAATATATGGACTGGAGGACATCCCCTAAAGCCTTTATCAAGGATTTCGCCGACTTGTCGACTTTTCCTGAATTTTCGAAGGCTCCTCCTCAAAATTTTTTTTCCGACTGTTCCGGTATTTTATAATTATAATAAATTGGATGGCAATAATAAAGTTGTGTTTCTATGTAATTTCTATATTTTCAACGAATACATCGATTTCCTAATCTCCTATTTCATGATGAATTGCGTATATCAGTATGAGTATGAGTATATTTGGCTATCAAAAAGCCATGAAAAAGAGTTGGGTAAAGTAGAAAATTTGAGAAATGGCGGATAAAAACAGTCAAAAAAAGTCTGCGTATAGTCGGAAGAGACAGGAAATATTCATAAAAAGAAGTGGAAAAAAGATCGATATGCATGGATGGAGATCGGAAAATCAGACGAAATTTGTTAAAATTTCCCACAAAAGTTGGCGATCAAATTGGATCAGATTGGAAAAAATCAGGAAAATGTTGAGTATGAAAAGAGTAAAGTTGTCAATCAAATTGAGTGCAATAATACGATTAAAATATAAAATTTAACCTTTCACCCGCTTAATTGCACATAGTAGAAGCCAGGGAGGAATGGGTTAAAAACTCCTAAATTATTAGTTCATTTACCGACGATAGACGTTAATAGCCAATATATTAGAAAGATTTTTTTAAAAATATTGTATGTTTTTTTGTTATTTTGGGTCATTAACTCCTAAAAAACCAATTATTCCCCAACAAAAGGAAACTTCTCATCTTATTTTATAATAAATATAAATTTATTAAAGATTGTGGTTTACCTTAATTAATAAATTAAGGTCAAGGATCATTTACAATTAAAAATCGATAGAAAATTAATAATTGCCCGTAAAAATCACTATTTCTCGATTTTTTTTATTGCTACCCATTCAAATTGCTATTTAATTTTACCACATTTGTTAAGTTAAACAATGATTTATGGATATACGATACACACAATTTATCCAAAGATACGTAGATATTTTTTTTTTTTAAATAATAAACATCAATTAAATTATAGGATGTATCTATTATACTACATTTATGGTTTTAATTAACTCTTTGTTAATTTGGAGTTTATTAAAGTTAATTATTTAACTGTAGTTCCCCATCAAACCATCGTTTATATTATGATGTTGAAGATTAATTAATATGTCAAGAAATAATATTTCTTTTTTCTTTATGTTGCAAGACAACATTCAGTCTTAATACCACCTTTCTACGCCCATTAACATTTTGTATGTAAAAGAAATAATAAGCTGTAAACAAATGTTTCAGATAAATGAAAGGATCGTAAGAAATCCATATCGCGAATGGAAAAAAATGAATAATATTTAATATTTTATTTATTTTTGAATAATCGTAATTAATTGCCATTTTGCAGCGACTGAATCGAAAAATGAAAAAAAAAAAAATTCATTACAGTTGAAGGTAAGCAAATGAGTATTTTTTACAGATTGGGTATGAGTATGGAACATGTTAGGCAATGTAAACGTTCACTAACGGGACGATCAAATATCATTAACGGGACATGTGGAAATTTTATATTATAATGGGAGGATTTAGTAATTTAACTAAATCAATTAAATTTAAATAAAATTAATATTAATAATTTTATGATCAAATATATGTAAATTGTTAATATGATGATATTTTACATTTAATGATAGTTTATCAGAAATTAAAAAAATTATCGATTTTGTTGGTAACAATAAAATATTATTAATTTTTCGATAATTATTGTTAACACAGAAACCACATGTTTTTACTATAAAAATGTAAACTTTTCGAAAATACTATGTAACAAAAATGAGGTGAATTACAAACATTTCCATATTGATTGCTTGTTATTCGGCCACTAATGGCATCTAATATTGTTAATATATATTTTTACCTCCGCAAAATAACAATTAAATATTTGTGGTTACATTTAAAATAAATAAACTGAACCATTATAAAGGTGAAAATTGTATAATGAAATATTTCAAAGGAGTTTGAATAAGTTCGTGCGGTTTTTTTCCGAAATTTGAAGCTTTATTGACGAAAAATGGTTACAAATTTAATA
>JANTOP010002074.1:0-18443 GCA_027564815.1 Symmerus nobilis
TTTCTGGTATGGGTGGGCCACTTTTCCCGGGTAGCCGTTTCCGATCAGAGTAAAAAGTGTTAAAATGACCCATCCTACTGGGCAGAGAGCCAGTAGTTTTCACAAAACAAATGTTAAGGAATTTTTCGACAATTACTGTTCTGTATTAACCCGGGATGGAATCGAATCGAATGCCAAATCGAATATTTAACTTGGATGAAACTGACATAGCTATGTTCCCATCTGCAAAAGTAAAACTACTTAATTCTTGCTTGATATTTTACGTTAAATATATTAAATTCATTACAGATTGTTGCCGAGGCAGGAAGAAGTGTAGTGCAGGATACGGTAAAAGAGAGCGAAACAGCGCAGGGCAACGAAGAAGAAGAATATGATTGCACGGGGGAATTTTTCAAAGCCAAGGAACGTATGAGGAGATATGTGATGAGCCAAGACAATGGAGTAAGCCAGGCTGCTTCAGTTAAAATTATGGGCATGGTGGTAAAGTTCGAAAAAGCTAGAGCTCCTAGGCTACTATTAAAAGCAGGAAAGCAGAATAATGGGAAAGTGCAATAAAGGCTAAGGGTCCCCATTCGCTAGGCCAGTAATACAGCAGCAGACTACTGCTCAAGTGATAGTCCCAGCAGCAGCCGCATTTCGCGTCCCGATATCGAGAAAAGTTTATGTACCACCGACGTATGCCGTGGTTGTGAAAGCAGCCCCTGTTGAAGCTGGCGATGGAACGATCGAGATGGCGAACCCTAATAAAGTGACGGAAGTGGTCATGGTAGACAGTCGAAAGGTGAGCGACGTATGCGTACGCTAAATACGCAATCTGAAGACATGCGTCCCTATCGAAGTCAAAAAGTCTGAACGATTTGCTGAAGCTCAAAAAGGCTGACTTTGCAAAAGCCGGTTTAGTTTTGAGCGAGCCGAAACACCCGAAGCCGCGTATCATCATATATGATGTCCCGGATGAAGTTGATAATAATGAGCTAATGACACTATTGTTCAAGAAGAATCTTCGAGACCGCGTTAGTGATGAGATTTTTCAGAAAAGCTGCATTATATCCCAATGGGGTTGTATGGGATATGGACATGTCATACGAACATGTATGGTTTCTAGAAAGCCATGTAAGAAATGTGGCATAGCAGGCCACTTAATAGAAAGCTGCCCATCGCAGGAAAGTTGCCGTAATTGCGTTGTCCGAGGTCTGCCGGCAACGCACTCCGGTACGTCGAGGGTATGTCCCGTATATTTGCGGGAATGGGAATATGCGAGAAATCGCATAATCGCGTAAGATGATAAGGTAATTGCTGCATACTAGTAAGAACTGTCTCCCCTGCGGTTAGTAGGGATGAGTTTAAAGCTGAAGGTGGTGTGCGGGGGTGAGCAGTATACTTGATTTCCAGACCAGTATGTTGCGAGTCGACGTCAGCCGGCGAAGGCCGACCAATGCCTTAAATAGGTACCACGGGTTCAGGCGGCCCAGATAATTGGCACACGATCATCTGATATGGAGAGACCTCTATTAGGGTGCAACGTGGTGGCTGTGGTGCCCATATCGCGGGAACGGCGATAGTCCGACGTTGGGGTGACGTACTTCACTCTGGGTACCATGGATCCCTTACCATGGTAGAGGTTTAGATAGGCCTCCCGCCACCAGTCGGAAACTCGGTGCTTGAACATAGAGGAACCAGGTAGCAGTCTGTGTCATGCAGGCTGCGCGTTTGGACTGCACGTCAGCAATCTCTTATGATCCTATGGGATCCGTGTTTTGAAACGCTCTGCATATATAAAGCACATAAAACAAACGACACATCTTTCCAACATACCAGGGCGCCGTATGTCAGTATTGACATACCTAGATAGGTCAGGATATTGGTAGGATGATCGCAGTATAAATCCAATGAATGATGTACAGACGCAACACCCATTTTCTACCGAAAAGCTTTTGACAAGCGAAAAATGCTTTAGTAGCTTTTATCGTTCTCTTTTCCGTGTGTCTCTTTCATAGAAGTTTAAGGTCTATGATGACCCCTAGATGTTTAGTCTCAGAAGAGAGTTTGAGAGATATCCCGTTCAATTTGGGCAAATCAAAAGTTAAAATCTTCCTTTTCCTCGTGAACAGCATTAGTTCGGTTTTGGTTAATTCACACATGAAATTAAACATCAGCATACAAATATTTTGAATTGATTTACACGTCTTCTTTTCCCAATATGTCAGTAAATATAGAAATTGTAGGAAGTAGCCCCCCTCTGCCAAACTATCTAGACTAAATATCGATCGTTGTAAAGGCTTCCGACATTTTTGGAGTTTTTTTTACTATTCCCGGTATTTCTTGACTTTTCCAAATTTTTCTACTCTTCCCCGAACTTTTAAGGCCGTTCCTTAATTTACGAAGGATCGTTCAATGTAACTACTACACTACAAATAAACGTCCAGAGTTTTTAATAGGAGTAAATTCTGCGAGAGTATATTTTTCTATATTTTGTCTACTCTCTGTGTTATCTCATATGGAGTAGAGAATAAATATATTTAAATTCAAAAATATAGAAAAATATACTACCTTTTTTGGCGCACTGCCTGCAGCAGAGTATTTGCGTAAGGAGTTTGATAACCAGAAGAGCTGGTTAAAAGGAGTCACCAAAGAATTGTCATAGTTTCGTGCAATGTATGGAACTTTCTGTTCCCGGCGGTGTTTTCCCTTAAAAATTTATAAAATTAACAAATAATAATTAATAAAAATCAAATTGAAATTTCATTTGCATTAGAACTAGAACATTAGAATTGAACTAGATTATACTATTCAGGGAACTTAGAACCTTGTAGCAATTTATTTAAAGAAACCAGGGATTCGAAACAGAGATTATTTTGTATGGCAGTACATGGCTATTCAATTAAAATTATTTTTAATCACATCCTACATTTTATATATAAGGGCGTCTAGCGTTGGTCTAGAATTCTAGATGCATACAATTTCATAATCATATTTAATCTAGTATTTCTAAGTAAGCCACAAATTCCTTAAGTTTACCGGTATTTTACTAAACCTAATCGGTCCATTTTATGACCATAAAAATTATTCTACAAATATTTACACATTTATTTTGTTTAAATATCTTTTCTAATTTACTTCTAAACATTTTCCTTTATTGCGCTAAATAATTGTACGGGAATCTAGCTGTAAGTTATAAAGGCGTTCCTAATTTTAAAAAAAAAACTGTCTGTTTGAAGTCGACTTACGACAATGAATTGAACGGCATCGCCAGTACACAGCGCGAAACACCTTCCAAACTTCCTCCTTCATCATTTATTATTAATTTTTACTTAATTTTTTCTTAATTCTTATCAATAAGCAATTAAATTGTTAAATATATTTATATAAAAAAAATTAGAAGTATTAAGAAAATGCAGTAAAAAATTTGAATTAAATAACCAAATTAAATAAATTTAAAATCTTTCATCTGGCAAATAAATTCGTTTTTCAATTACCTTTGTCTGTGGCGCTACGGATAAATGTTCGCTATCATCACAGCATCGCCGTAATAAACTTAATCCATCCTCCCGTCGACAACTGTATCGATGTTCCCATGCATCCAACAATCTATTATAGTATCTAGCTGTCTCCGTATATTTTAGATATTTATGGGAATTAAATGTGGGAAATATTCTCTCTAATGGACTACACCGTCCCAGCTCATCTTCGCATAATATCAGACAACGAATATCATCTGGCGTTAGATTTTCCAATATGGAATCCAAATACTAAAAGATTAAATTTAAATCTGTTTCTTAACAACGAACATTTCAATTAAATCTTACTTCTTCCCGAGTAAGATTCTGATTAGCGTATCGAAAATGTTTAATACGTTCCATTTTTGATAGATTTGTGACATATAAACGTTTATCGTAACATAAATTTCCCTTTAAATGTTGATCGGCCATAAGGGTTTGTTGATCCTCGATGGTAATTCGAGGTGGAACCTAAAAGAAAAAACCGATACCGTAACTAAAGGAAATTTAAATTAAAAATTAATGATAAACCACCTGAAACATTGCTGTATTTAAAACGGCCGTTACTAACGGTCCCTTCACATGCAAATCTAACGGTGACGATGAATGTAGTGACGGTGATATATTCACTTCCAGTAACCATGGCGTTAATTCCGAATCCAATATTACATCGATCCCGAACAATTCAAAGCAATTATATTTACTGCCAACATTCGATTTGGTTAAATGGTTTATTGAATGTTCACCGGATATTATTGTTCGAATTACTAAATTACGTAGGGCACCCCATAGCCGATCTGTATTAACTCCTTGCGTGGACAGATAAGACCATAACGATTTAACGGTCCATTTGTGACCTTGACATGCAGTCGCATCTTCATTTTTTGAATAATTGGCAGATAATTTGTTTATACTATAATTGGTTAAATGCATGTACCGATCGTGTAATGTTTCCGCCTTCTCACTGTATTTGACTAGAAATAAGTTTTAAAGGGAGCCCAGTAAATTAGGTTTTAGTAAATGGAGTTGTTGTAATAAGATGTTGTTCCTTCGAAAGGCGCAACCTGGGAATCGAGTCAGACAGTTATAGCAGACAACGTTGCTAAGAAAGTTATTACTCTTTACATCAAAGCTTTCATTCCAACAGTTTCACACTTACGTGTAGTACAAATGATAACTAACATCATACGAAGTACATAGAAGTAATAGAAGGGGTTGTACTCTGTGCATAGAAGCCCAGCTTTGCAAAAATGGGGCAACGACTTCAAAACAAAAGGTCGCCGACTGTTTGATATTACGGCTTGCAAATGTCTTGATTTCACGTCTTGCCCATGTCCAAAGGAGCGAAAGGTTCCCAGAAAAGAACAGGCTTTCTTGCTGGATCAAAGGAGTGTTGCTCTAAATTCGCGCTTGACTTTTCAGAAGCTACAGATCACCGCTTAGTTTTAAGTTCTCTAAGCCCATAACTCAATTTCGTGTAAAGCTATCACAAACGGTGCTCACAACGGTTTAGAGGAGCCTATCACTAGTAGGATGTGATGGAACTGTAGTTAATTCAGGGGCGAAAATAGTTATCATAAGATGTCTTGAGGACAAGCTTGGTCGTTCACTTCAATGAGCAATATGCCTCCTTTAATTTAATGAACTGCCGTTTAGAAATCTCTTCGAGATCATAGACGGGGTTACGTTTAGGCCGAAATCATTTAGAGGGCAGATTGGCTCAAAACTCGATGGCTATATAAAACCTCCCGGTCGTGACCTATTTCCTGCGATTTACCTGACATTTCATCTACAGATCAATAGTGGTGGTTGGAAACTTCAAGGGCGATCCCGGCCTCTTCGTGATCCCGGTCGACTCAATCATGCTCGTTGGCTCACCTGTACTAATGGACTTTGCGATTGTATATGACAACTGAAGTAACAGCTCTCTGGTCAACGGGACAAGGGTCTTCTTTGACTATCAAACGCACTCAGTACCTCCCTCAGAAGTACTTAAGTGTTGTGGATGTGGATTATGACTGACGAGAGACCCGAAATCCTCCTCGATGCACTCAACAAAATTTTACAAGCTCAAAATATAACCGGAATCAACAGTGAACCACTTAAAAACCGAACTTTCCCTGATATCAATTTTAATGCCGACGATTATCACGAAATGATACTAAACTGATCTTAGGATCACATTTTTCTCTCCCCCTGGTGTCTTCCTAACTATTGTAGGGCAAGGTCCGAACTAACTTTTAGTGGGGGAATGGTGGCCCAAACTCGCCACCAGGTGGCGCTCGCTGAACATGGACATTTTTCAAAGGGAGAATGGGGGGTTAGCACAAAAAATTCATAGAACCACCAAATGTACCCCTGGGGCAGACCTATCGATTGGGCCCAAAATGTATTCCCTCCCCCCTCCCTTCGGGGAGTAAATTCTTGCACCGATTTTCGAAATTTCAACTTTGACCCCCCATTTTAGGGGGGAGGGCGAAATCGAAAACAAAATGGTCGAAATCCTCCATGAAGGCTGTAGGCTTCAGAAATCATTGATACTACACCGGTCAAAATCGGTTTTCATCCACTTTCGTCCACAAGATGGCCTCCAATATGGAAGTGATGTATGGCAATGTTGTCCGGAATGTCAAGGGGCATCTGTCAAAAATCAGTGCCGGGAACCGAGTCAGTGATGGGAAATACAAAAACCCAAAAAAGCGTTCTAAAGATAGTGGCGACGAAATCGTCCCCCAATGTGGTAGTTAGGGGGAGGTGTCGCTCGAACCCGAATAGTGTTGGGAACCACATTTTTATTCCAGGGTTGGGAAACCCACTAGAGATTGCGGGATTTTCACACTTCCTTTGCAAATTTCTTTCCATGCCTTTACACTATTATTGATATGTAGTTGGGGGTAGTACATCGTGACTTTGGTGTTGGGGGATGTGGTATTTGTGGGATTTACTAGATTTTTCTCTTACAGAGATTTTGTTAGCCGACAGTGTGTATGAAAGTTGGGAGTTCTCTAAGTAACCATGCCACATACTTGCAGTAGAACGAATCGTAAAACTTGTCACTGAACCATCTTTTCAGGTCTGCGGGAGTGAAACTAGGGATGGATCTATTCGATGTACCCTATTATCCCGAAACACAGTTCCACAGTTCGACAACAAAACTCAATACTCCGTTTGATATGTATTGGCCACAGAGCTAAATAAGAAAACTTAGAAAGAAAAAAAACTGCAGCCTCCATATGATGGGTTCTGGGCTACATTCTTTCCAATCAAAACGTAGGCGAAAATCTGGTTAAATAGTGATATGAAAATGTGGAAAACGTTAGGAATTTTTACTAAAATTTCAATAATTAAGGCCCTGATAGCGATAGAAGATATTACTCAATCGGACTGAAATTTTGCACACGCCATACTAGCTCTACTACGCAGCGTATCCGCACTATTAGAATTTGATCATCGAAAAAGGAAATTTGTCGACCCACCCTAGGTTTAGTCTTGATTAATTTAAATCAAGATTGAAATTAATTCATAATTTCACCTCCTGATCTATTTGCTAAGCGTACAATACTTTCGTCCACCCTGTCAACGTGCCTGTTATTATTTTATTTAATGACGCTCACAGTATTTATTTGAATCGATTTGTATAATTAATAAAATGGGTGATTTTGATTCTAAATCGGTCACGATCACCAGATATCGATCAAAAGAAAATGAAAACAGGGATTTAATCAATAATTGAAACAATGCCAAATTTTGCGTATTTCTACTTTGTTTTATATTTTTAATTTCTCTATTTAACATACCTGAAGCGAATCGGGCCAAACCATCCGTATGCATGTAGATTTTTAATGGATTTACTGAAGTTACAAGAACGTAAAGTCTTAAATCAAATTTACTACCGTTTATTAATAGCGGCCTTTCGATATATCTGAAAGAAAATGAAATGTTAGTAACTACCGAGAATCTGGATCGGTTATATTGTCACCCTACTTTTGTACAATCATTGGAATCCTTTTCGGAACTTGTGACCAACGATTCACCACCTTAATACCAGCTCCCCGAGCTGATGCCGGTGGTTTAATAATCCATTTAGTGTTACGTTGACTGTACCGTGGCCATGAACGTCTCAACTGCCGACAGTCACTTGGCATTACGTATGTTCGCGGCATAAAACCGAATTCCTTTTTACCGTGACGCCCCATTTGCGATTGTAAATTTCTCCACAACCGATCTTTTCGACCGATTTGAAATGAACCGGGTATGTGGTTCATTTTCTGATGGGATCGAAGAGTTTTAAAGCAAGGACTCTTCATATGTTTACCCCAAATACCCATCCAATCGTTGGTTTCTATTTAATTAATTAATTAATTATTAAATTGAAATTATTGGCGGGAAAGGAAAAAATCAGACTAACTTCTTAACAATCGAAATCCTGTGTTCGCCAAAACTTTCCGGATAACAATCGGTGTGATTTTCGTCACCTTCCATTTCAATACTCTCGCTATATTGAACGGCATCGTTGGACCTTTCTCATCGTGTCCAGCAAATGTTATATACGGTGGCACGTTCGGAAATAAACTAGCGGCAAGTGGGGCTGTTTCAACGTGATGTCCCAGAACACAATCAGCCGTTTCAACGGCATAATCGGACTTTATGATCCCCGTATCCGTATCGGTGGATGTAAGACTTTGTAGAACGCTATCATCCGAATCCGAATTACAACAATTGTCATCGGGAATATCTAAAAATTAAAAATTAAATTAGAAAAGGAATTAAATCCGATTGGAATCCTACCATCAAAATCATCATTATCCCCTAAACTACTTCCATCCGAATCCGAATCCCCCCCATGCACCGTTGGCTTAACCGTAACAATCGGTTCTTCAACGACTGGTATCGGTCCGCCTGCCGCTCGACCATTCGACACATCAAAATACGTATCAACCGTTGTTGGTACGGGCATTTGTAACGTTTTCGTTTGTTTATTTGTTTTCCCTAACAATCCCGATCGCGTACAACGTAATCTACTATCGATAGCCGATGCAGCACGTGCCCGTCTCGGTGCTGAACAGACCCGATTCAATATTCGAGTATGATTTGGATTGACTGGTATATTGGTACCCAATGGGGTGGTACCGTTACGGTGTGGCTGCTTTGCCGAACGTTCAACTGGCCGATCGTCTCGTAAACGTTTCACTGAACTGACCTGAAGGGACAAATGAAATGTGTTGTTAGTTTACAAAAATATTCATTTAACGATATTAAATACAGGGTAACATAGTACGAGTTTCATTACAGAAAAGGTTAATGTTCCAATTATTGTCTCCATGGATATTTTGCCACTATTCACATTATGAAATTCGAAGCAATTTATACAAAATATTTTAAGTAAAATCGTGATAAGAAATGACAGAATATCAATTTACGATTTTCCCTCCTTTCGGCCTGATTGTTAACGGCCTGAAAATTTCGATGCCAACGTAAAATAAATATAGGAATTAATTTGATGAAAATTTCCAATCGAAATGTTATTTACGTAATTTTGCAGGCGAGAAATTTTAAATTAGGCATTTGAGGAACTGAGAATCATGTTATGTAGCAAATATGCTGGCAGGGGAAATTACAGAATTTCAGGGGGGAAATAACATAAAATTTGATGAAAAGAATTTGGCAGGATTTAAATTTGGGAATTTGTCCCGGCGGCAAATTAACGTAATTTTTTGAAAGCAAATCTGTGTAATTTGCTAGTAGGAAAATTCAGGTTTACTCAGTCGAATTAAGGTAAATTTTCAGTAATTTAAATTGGCCAATTTGTCTATACGATAATTTCTGTAAATAATAAGTGAATTTCGGTAATATGCTCGTTGATAAATTTTGGGGAAAAATACATGAATCTAAATCTGAATAGACCTAAGGCTTAACGAATAAATTACACAAAAATTAGCATGGGAATTAAGTTCCACATGATCACTCAAATTGGTGGATGCCCCGTGTTCCTGCAAGGAGATGATTATGATAAAGAAATTTTAAGTGACTTATGGTCTTTTAAAATCTCATTTCTGAAGAGTAATGAGAATTACCGTGAAAACATTTGTGTGGAGAAGAATTTTGTAAGAAGAATTGTCTGAGAAGAACTGGCCTACCATAGAATGAAGAATGTTATACGAAGGTCGTTCAATAAGTCCCCTAAAAAATCGAATAGATCTCAATCGCGTCTCAATCACAAATCCCATATTTCATAGATATCTCCTACCTATCTCCAGCCAACAAGGTTGGAAGGCCACTGTTTTTTGGGATGTATGTACGTGGTATAATCTACATCGATTAGCTTGAAAAGGGAAAAACGATCAACGGGCCATTTTATGATTCGGAAGACCTTGGCCTTAATTAGACAGTTTTATAATCCACAACCAAAGTCAATTTTAATTTAATTTAATAAAATTATTTTTGTATGAACTAGATTTTTACGGGATTTACTGTATGATCTTCCATCCGTACGAGATCGAGTAAATGGCGGACTGGACCGGCGTGACACCGGGAAATTTCCCGGTGGGCCGGTCCCATTATGGGCCGGTCACATGCTTAGATGAATTAACATTGTAGTCATTGACAAAATTAATTATTGCAATTTATTCTTTCTGTATTTAAAACTTAATTCGTTTTTACTTTATATTTTGCGGAAGTAACAAGTTTTTGATTTTGCTGTGGCCTGGTTTTTATGCGTCGCGCTTGCATAAACATGCAGTAAAATGTTCCTTTTAAAATATCGATTTCTTATAAAAGCGGAGGACTATTCGGCCGACGAAAGTAAAAACGCATGCAGGCGTTCATACTGGATCAGTGAGGAGAGCGCCGCTTTTATACGATCAGTGATATAAGCGACGATAAGCGCGACGAGAAATACAAGCAAGCGCACATTTCTTTGCTTTTATCGCATGTATTTATGGTTTTTTATTTCTCATTATCTTTGTGCGGCTACGTTTTATTACAAAAAGAAAGAAAAATCAAAACATAGGCAATAAAAGCGAAGAAATATACGCTTGTATTTCTCGTCACACTGCATCTCTCGTCACGTATTATCGTCGCTTTTATCGTTTATCGCTTATCGTTTATCGAATCCTCAACTTGTACGCGCCCTAAACCGAATAAAGTGTTCTTTATTCCTGAGTACTTCAATGGGCACCGCGCCCGTCAAATTAATTGATGGGATTATTATCGTCAATTTTATTGACAATTTAATTGAAAGTGCATGCGGGCTATTACAACGAATAATCGTCGTCGAATTATTGGGATTTCATACTGTAAACTGATTGATTTCATTGTTCAATTGCTATTATATATTAAATTATTTGCAAGTGAACTGATTGTATGTGAACGAAACTTTTCTAAATTGAAAATGATCGAAAACAGACTACTAAGCATAATGTCACAAGCAAACTTAGAAGCTGTAATGCTTATGTCTATTGAAAAAGTCTTCTAGTGAACTGTTATAAAGTTAGTTAACTGGTTAACATGTTATAAAGGTCTGTTTTTTATCAATAGCACTTTTCTTTAAATTTCGTTTTATAAATGTATCATAATAAATATATATTAAAAAATTTCATATTTTGAATATTTCATTTACTAAGGCCGCTCTTCACCAATTTCCCAGAAAATGTAATTTTAAATGTCTTTTAAAACTTTCACATACAAAAGAAATTAAGAATTAAATAAAATTCACACGCTTGCCCATGGGATCGAAACCAAAAGTCGAGAGCTAAAATTACCAGGGATAATTGAACTAGAACTATAATCTTATGGAGTCCAATAGTCTTAAAGGACCCAAATCTAATCCAAGGATATCTAAAAATGTTCAATTCTTAAGAAATATTTTAATGAAGACTAGTGTTTCTTTTCAAGAATTTTTTCTAGAAAAATTATAACTTTTCAATTTTTAATTCCTATGGAAATTCAGATATTTCTTGCATCAATTTCAAAAATATAATTTTAACGTACTTTTGTATTTAATTAAAATAATTACAATGTTAAGAGATGAATTGTACCGTAAAAGAAAATATATCTAAGCAAAGAGGATACAACTTTAGTATCACTTGTGAAAGTCCTACAAAGTCGGCTAACATAATAATAACCAGGATATTACAAAGATGTCCCGCTAATTACGGCTAATTTTATTACTAATTCTTAAAATTCTAAACCTTCGTCATTCCTAATGTCTGTATTAATCTCAATTTAAGTAATTTTCCTTACAGAAAATTTTGGTAATTTGAACTTTCACCGTCAAATACGGCAGTTTAATTTACTCCTCGAGAGAGCGTTAGTTCTTCTTGAAGACAACCTTATTTCGGGGTTTGGTTTACGAAATACAAATAAAATAAAAACAGACAAAATTGTTTAGAGAGAAGCGAATAGACTAATAGATTTAAAAGAGAATTAGAAGAGAAAGTCTTACAATTAGATTAGAGAATTAGAACAAAGTACAGTCAGAATGATAAGTAAATGAATTGGTATTTTGGGAATTAGTTAAAATTGTTATAATTCTAATGAAATTTAATGGTAAATTCTGAATTTCGTATAGCAACTCCTACAGCAAGATTATTCAAGAAAATTATCGAAATTTGAAGATTTACGTATTTCATTATACTAACTCAGAGAAAGTTGTTTATTGTTTATAGCCAATAGTTAGCGTTTGGCAGTAAAAACCATGAATTACACCTGCTTAAGAGTCTCCTCAAAATAAATTTGAAAATAGAAACAATTTGAAGGAAATTTGCCTAAATTCCATAAAATAAAAAATGAAATATTTGGTCCGAGTATTTTATTTCCATTTATTGCGTCTTATAAAGCACAGGCTAGTTATCCATAAAAATAAAATGCATGGCCTAATCGAAAATATATGAAGACCACAGGGAAAAAACAAGGAAGGTCACTAAATATCAATTACGAGAAAAATCAGTTTTAAAGTTTTGGTGTTCCTTGTTTTTACATCGTATTTTCTATTTTAATTTTTATTATTTTTTTTATATTAATATAGCTGACTGTGTCATGTTTTTCCGAGAAGATGTAACTATAATAAAATATAAACATTTTTCTAATGGTGACCTTAGCTCAATTTTTGACATTTTGTGACCTTCCTTGTTTTTCCCTGTAAAAAAACCTAAGAGACTAAAGTTGTTAATTGGCGAGATAATTAAGCGTATCAAATATCATCAAAGTCTATTCAGTGGTTTCCCGAGAAAAATGTACCGAAAGTTCTATGTAAAATGATGTAATACCCGACCCCCTTAAAGCCAATTCTTCGATTTATATAAAACATTCTACTTTCTCGCATGCCATTTGGAATTTAAAATATTCAAGAAATGTGAGTAGAAAAATATGAAAGCGAATCCAACAATATACAGTAGCGTAAAAGTAACGAGTATTTCTAGAAATCTTTGTCATCTCTGATTTGTATTACAGTCAACCCTATAATTCGATTAATTCGTACCGCGGTTTATGGAAACCACATGATGTTTAGATATTTTCTACTAGAAAAAGGTAATTCCTTATCAATTTCAACCAAAAAAGTGTCATACATTGAAAAATAATGCCATAGATAGACTTTTCAAGTCAGTTAACACGGGTGACAAGTAAGTTGGATGGTGTATGGGTGAAGTGTGTGGGTTGGATGGCTTGATGTAAAGTTTGACGAATTTCTGATTTTGTCGACTGATGGCTTGACAAATAAGTTTGGCCGTCTTCGAATTCGACATTAGCATGTTGTGAAAAATCACTGTCGAAGGAAATTTGTAAATTACGAAAAAAATCGTGTTTTGAATAAAAACAAATTTTAAAACGTAAAACAATAAGGTACAAAACTTAAAGCTTTCTTCGAGCTTTCGTTTAGTTCGTTTAGCAATAGTTTGAGAAACCCTTTAGCGAAAATTTCATTTTTCATTTAAATTTAAAGAATCGAATAATAATTGGATTCGAAATTACATAAAATAAAGTTTTAATTTTAAGCTTTCGATGAGCTTTCGAAACTTTTGCAGTTTTTCTTCTGGAAAATAAAAAATTTCGTTAAAGAATCGTTATCTGGATGGAAAATAGACTATAACAGTAAGAAATTCACGTCAAATGTTAAAGCTTTCTACGATCTTAAAATTTTATGGACAAACTTTGCAATAAATTAATTTTTCAATTAAATTTAATGAATCGAATAAAACTTGGATTCGAAATTATATAAAATAAAATTTTAACTTTAAGCTTCCTAAGACGTTCGGAAACTTTTGAAGTTGTTTTCCGGACAATTTAAAATTTAGTTGAAGAACCGTTATCTGGATAGAAAATAGATTTTAAAACGTAAAAAGTGAGGTACAAAATATAAACATTCTGTAAGCTTGTAAGCAATTATTTCCGTTAAAATGAATTCCGAAACCAGGGAATTTGTCGTCGATAGAAGGAAAAATTCAGTAGAATGACAATAAAGCGATTATTCCACGATAACTAGGACATCTACCTTATCATGTCCCTCACATTCGATTCGAAGCGCATAAATGCATCACCCAGTTCAATAAAAATAAAATTAAATCGAATCGATTAAAAATTGAAGATTTGCAATTAGCGCAATCGTCAATTAATCTAAAAATAATTTCTAAATAAAATGTGTTAATTGCGAAAAATAACAAGCAAGAATCAATGAACCTGAAAATAAGAAATCAGCAAAGTTTTATTAGCAAAATAATCGGAAAAAAATCGTCAAAACAAAATACTTACGTCAGTGGTTTTTGGACATTTAACAATTGAATAATTAGCAGTGTTCGTCTTATAGATTTCATGCGGTTCCGATTCACTTCGAGCTCGTGTTCGACGTACCGGGGTAACGTTTCCATTAACAGTTTGTTTCTTCAGTTCAGCATCCCGAACGGAAGCTTGTAGTTTCACCTTTGCCAGATGTGTATTAAATTTCGCCATAAACTGTTGGTTGATTTTCCGGGCAGCCAATTCATTTTCTCGAAATATATCATATTCACATATCCGGAATTCCTTCTCATATAAATCACTAGTGGTGGTCGATGGTTGCGGTTGAACATTTGTTTGTCGACTTTCAACTAACGGAATTAATTTCCGTTCCACCACCGGACATTTCCCGTTTTTGGTGCCGTTTGCTAGCGATGCTGAACCGGTCGGTCGACCACCGACCGATTTAAATCGTAATAGTGGCTGTTGATTTGTTGCTGTGATTTTTGTGTCCGGTAATAGACCACCACGACCCTGATCCATCGTTAAACATTCACTTAAACATCGTCGTCGTAACGTTGGTTTCTTTACCGCCGTACGGTTAACCGGTTTATTTGGATGGTACGGGTAATTACTTCCAATTGTTGTGGTCGTTTCCATCATTTCAATTTGTTCCTAAAATATAACGAAAAAAATATATTTTCAAAGAAAAAAAATGAAAGAAAATTCAAAAAAATTCAATAAATAAATTTTCCCCTTCCAAACACTTACTCAAAACCTATTTTTAATTTGAAGAAAAAAAAATTCCCAGAAAATCTAAATCCGTACGAAGCAATTAAAACGATAAAAAAATTGTTTAATAAAAAAAATAAAAATTCCGAAATGTTGATATTTCCGATTTCCAGGTTCACAGTTCGGCCATGTTTGATTTTCCGTACACAACACAAAATGCACTCAATTCAAATCGAAGATTCATCCACAGCGTTTGTCCAGCGGATTCCGGTATGGAAAATCGGAAAATTAACTAATTGCCTTCAAATTTATTTTAATTAAATTAATTTTAAACGAATTCGATACGCCGAAATGTTGTAATTCAATTAATAATAAATTATACAAAAATATACGTTGTTTTGTTGCATTAAAATTAACTTGAATTTTCGTTATTAAAAAAAAATTGAAATTGAAAACACAAAAATCCACAAGCAGCGCAAAATGTGAGTATTCTAATGACAGATGGAAGTTCGTATAAATCTGCAGCTACACTTTAAATTTTATAATTGTTTTCATTGCGTTCAAACACAATGAAGCAATGTATGGAGCAATTTGTATATTTTTCATATAAATAAAAATTATCATTAGAACTGAACACTGTGGGTTCGCACAGGTCGTCGGTAAAATTTCCAGATTTCTTTGTAGCATTTTTTTCTTCTCCAAGAAGTAAGTCGTTCGCAAATATTTCAGAGGCGCGAATTGGAGGGGGGGGGGGGCCAGGGGGGCTGTACCCATAATTAAATAACTACATGAGATATTTGTGTCTATTGTTCGCCCCCCTCCCCTCCCAAAAATTTCTTGAATTGGCTCCACTGAAATATTTATATTCTTTTTAATAAATCCACAATAGTATATCATGGCCATGTCCTATTAATTATCTGTTTTTATCTCGATAAATATTTGTATTTTTTACAACGATTAGAACCGTACATAAATAAAAACAATGAATGATATTGATGTAAAATTTCTTGTAATTTATTCTTCGCTTGGGAGAGGGTATCCAATAATAGCTTCCCACTTAAAATTTCTGTCATATTTTTTTACAAGCAATTTATGTTGAATAATTATGGAAGCAATTTTTTATTTAAAGTGTGAATGTCAGCTAAGGTAACGCATACTCGGAGGTGTCAGATAGTTAAGTTCAAATATGGTAATACTATAAAAGGTGAATACAATTTGAATATTCAAATGTCGTAACTGTACACGTTCTTTTTCTATTAAGATTTTAATTAATTTAATTTATTTTAAATGCTTGTATTTATTCTGAACGACCGAAAAAAACTTTTCTTTTTATTTCCAGGTCAGTAAATTATATTTTTTACGATTCTATTGATTATAAATAATCCATGCGTTACACGAGGACCAAAAGGATGTCGAGATGATACAAAGGCAACTACCCATAACCTAAATATACAAGGAAAGTTTCTGGTTTGGTTTCTTTACATAAAAAAAAATTATTTTTGTGTGTTATCCCGGATCCTTACATTTTTGGTTAAATTGTCTTTAAGAAAATTTAAATAAATGGACAGAGTCCTTGCCCATTAATAACCGTTGATAATAAATTTTGGTAAAGAATTTGGATGATACCTTACCTACTACAAATTTCTTCCATCCGCGAATTTGGGATTATTTGCTCAATATTACATTTATGTAATATACCGGGTATATATCTCTATTCAAGGGTTAGATATAAATAGAAGGAAAAAATGTCCTTTTTGTAAGGTACATAATTCTAACTAGTAAATTGACTCCTTCTCCGCTCTTCCACATTTGCCGGCCACAAACTAATATTATATCATAGTATGAGATGGTGAGATCTGTTAAGTGTAAGGTTTGCCGAAATTACTTGACTTAAGCGGTAAGGAAAAAACGGCTGTGTATAGGGCTATATGGGGCTGTAAACGATTTTTTGTCAAAAATCGAAAATTTTCAAAATCGTAATTTTATTAAATACAATCGTTGCTTTGGATTAAATTTTCCATTTAATGATTTAACGCAATTAGAGTAACCCATTTATGACAATTTTAATTGTTTGTCAATATTAAAACTTCCATTTAAATTGCCTCTACCAATTTCAGAATTAACAGAAAACAAGAAAAAACTAATAAAAAAATTTTTACTCTGTGAACTTTCTCCAGCCTCTCAGAGTTTCAGTAAAATATTGAATGAAATATGTATTGAATATTGTAGATAAAAAATACTATTTTTTTTATTAGTCATAGATACATATGAAATATCTAAAATAATATAATTATTTATTGTTTTCCAAGAGTCTATAATGATTTCTTGATGAATGTCTGTGGAAGATGCAGCCGGTGATTTTGCACAACTTGCAAGAGAAATGGTTCTTTATTTTCCTTTTGGTTATAATTGAATTTCATTCAGTAAATATAGAGCGACGCCACTTTCTACGTGGTAGGTCAAACATAATATGCTTCAAGGATCTCCAGACCCTTTCTGTAGTTTATACGATCAACCCATGTAAACGGATCGTATAGTCTAAGAAATTCGTTTAAATTCCATATACCGTACTATTCCATATAATGTACCACGGTACATCGGAATCGAATTTGAGACATTTTGATACTTGCAGATGGAGATTCAATAATATAGCATCGGTTCACTATTCGGGATTATACACTTAGTGCAGTGTAACTATGGTACACTATTCGGAATAAACTTTCCGTATAGTTAGTATACCAGTGGTATACTATTTTGACCGGTACATTATTCGGAATAGTACCGTATTCAAAAAAATGTACTGATCTTGGCATCACAAAGTCACTAATTCCCATAATATTAAAATTCTTCAATAGATAATACGACGAAGACGATTATTATTATGACTACACGGTGCTCTTTTTTAGCACTTTGGTCATTTTACGATTGTCTTCAATTGAAACATTTTTATGAAAACAGCCAATTTTCGCCTACTGTCAAAGATGTGCCGTAAACTTCTTGCATGCAACATTTGAAATTTTGAATTTAATTTGTTTTGTTTTTGATGGTCTTCAGAAATTAAGGTCTTGCATTACACCAGGCAAACATATAAATTTTCAGTGCAAAAATGGAGATATTCCGAATGCCTATCTTCTCTGCCTTGTTTATTTGAAGCTCGGTTCTAAATATTTATTTTAAATGAGTGTAATATCTCCGCCAACCAACAAGGTTGATGTAATGCTCCAGAATATTTCAATTTAATACCACGTGGCGGTGTTCCTCCCCCTAAAAGAAAATAGCCAGTTCCAAAAACTCTTTAATCAGCTCTCGTTTCTTTAACCTAGGAATAAAAAACCTAATTGGCAAAACATATAAAAATAAGTAGCCGATATTTTTAAACTTAATATAAATTTGGAATATAAACTTCCACATGGAAGCGCCTATGCTTCCTCGAGGAGTAAAAGGGTAAAGATGATAGATATTCTTACATGCTTCTCATTTACGTGTTTCTGCAAATTTGGTTAA
>JANTOP010002085.1:0-18441 GCA_027564815.1 Symmerus nobilis
TTCTATAGCGTAGACTTCGGCTTGGAATACAGTGGCGTGTTGCCCGAGATTTCTGGCGAACTGAGATTTAGGTTTTTAAAACCTGACTACATGAAGGATCCTTCCAACCTTAATGAAGTTTGAAGGATCGTTAGAGATTTGATTCGAATAGGGTTTGTTAACAAAACATTCTCCGGGTATCTTGAAACTATGTCCATAAATCAGATCAGATGGTGAACATTTAAGATCTTCCCGAATGGACGTTCGAATCCCTAGCAATACAACCGGGAGCTCTGCGCTCCAATGAACAGTACTCCTTCTTGCGATTAATGCTGACTTCATATGACGATGAAATTTTTCTATCATCCCATTCGACTGAAGATGGTATGCAATGGTTCTGATTCGCTGAGCGCCGAGTAATTTAGATAATTCAGCAAAAAATTTCAACTCGTACTGTGTACCACAGTCTGCTGGTCCCAGCAGATCCATATGTATGTGGTCGAAATGACCAGATGGAGCTTTTATTTATACCTCTCGGTTTTGGTATGTCGAAAGACTTTCGATTTTTGGCATGAAACGCATGTTCTTGCCCAATGGTTGATATCTCGATTCAGACTGGGCCAAAATATCTTATTGATTTTAATTTCCGAGATGCACGGATTCCGGGATGGGAAAAGGAATGAAGGCGTTCATAAATTTACCTTCTCATCTCTACTGGAACATATGGACGATTACAACTTATACTAGTTTCGCACCATATGTTCTTATTCAGCGATGGTATATTAATTAAATCCAATTTAAACATTGAATTCTTATTATTGTTTAATGATTAAAGAGATTTGAATTCATCGTTGGTTCGTTGAAGGTCTACCAAACTATCGAAGTCTCCGAAATCCATCTCGACAGTACATATTTCAAGATAATCCACTACAGCGTTATTCTTTCCATTCATATGGAGAAAATCACTCGTAAATTGATATATAAAATCGAGATGCCTAATTTGGCGGGGACTCTATTCTGATTTCGAGAGAATGGCCTTAGTCAGAGGTTTATGGTCGGTAAAAACTGTAAATAGTCTACCTTCCAAAAAATATCGATAATGTTTTATAGCCAAGTATATTGCCAAGAGCTCTCTATCAAAACCGGAGTACTTTACTTCGGCTGGTGAGAGATTCTTCAAGAAGAAAGTAAGCACCAACGGCATAACCATGATAACTATGATAGTAATTTATCATCCCACAGAATTACTGAATATGTCGTATTAGAAATTTTTTTTTGAAAAGGGTTCGATTGTTACCGGCAAAATGAAAGCCGGGGTCGTCAGAAGTCCTCCTGGTAGAGTGATCTTGGTGTCAGGAACTTCTTTACTTTTCAGCAGCTCTGCCGCTTTCTTTACAGCAAGGATTTCGGCCTGGAAAACACTGCAGCCATCCGGTAGTCTATAGGACTCTTGAACTTGCAGCGTTTCCGAGTAAACCCCCGCTCCCACACCGTCATTCGTTTTAGATCCATCCGTGAAGATAGGAATTCCGTTGTCTACCATAGTAGAGGTCGAATCCCATGATTTCCTATCTGGTATCTGAATGACATATTGAAAATCAAAATCATAACATTTTGTGATATAGTCAGTCTGGGTTGGAGCAACTGCTCCCTCGAACTAGCAGAATATTCTGCCATGGCCAAGGTTCGCGTCTTTCCAGAATCCAAGATTCGTCAGGCGCATTGCAGATCTAGCAGCGATATATTTAATGCACACCTCCAACGGCAGGAAATGGAGAATGATTTCCAGTGCCGCTGTCGGCGTTGATTTAAATGCCCCCGTTACGCCTACGCAGGCTGACCTTTGTACCCTGGTGAGCATTTGTAACTGTGACTTCGTGTCCGTTACTGTCCACCATACCAGGGCGCCGTATGTCAGTATTGGTAGGATGATCGCAGTGTACATCCAATGAATAATGTACAGACGCAACCCCCATTTTCAAGCGAATAGCTTTTGACAAGCGAATAAAGCTTTGATAGCTTTTTCGTTCTCTCTTCCGTGTTCCTCTTCCATAGACGTTTTGGGTCTAGGATGACCCCTAGATATTTTGCCTCAGAAGAGAGTTTGAGAGATATCTCGTTCAGTTTGGGTTGGTCAAAAGTTGAAATCTTCCTTTTCCTCGTGAACAGCATTAGTTCGGTTTTACCAGGGTTTACTGCTAAGCCGTTTTTGTCTGCCCAGAGGTCTTTATAACCATATCGTCGGCGTATGCTGTCACGTTAATTCTTTTTTGACTGAGTTCTACAAGAAGTTGTCTAGACTTAAGACCCACAAGAGGGGTGATAGAATTCCCCCCTGAGGTAATCCCCTGGAGACCGTTATACTAGCAGATGCTTCACCCCATGCGGATTCAATTTGTCTGCTGAGAAGCATTTGATTGATCCACTGTATGAGGAAGTCATCTACTTGGAAACACCTGAGGGCCTTCTGAACAGAGAGAGCTCCTAAATTGATGAAAGCCCTTTCTATATCGAGGAAGATGGAGCTTCGTGGTATCAAAATAGGGCTGATTTGTAAGAACTTCGCCATTAATTCGGACAAAAGACGCATCGACGGAGCGATTACGCAAAACGGGCGAGAACTGAACAGCAACGAATCGCATTTGCAGCATTTTGAGGAAGAGGAAGGAATTCAGTATGGCCCAGAAATAGCCGATTAACCTCGAATCCATGGTTTTAAAAACGCGCAGCAGTCTAGCGGTCGAACCGTTCATCCGATTTTCATGAAATTTTTGGGAAAATGTAGAAAACTAAATTACGGAGCCATGAACTACTCATTTTTAAAAAGTCATATTTCAAATTATTTTTGGCAGAGCTTAAAGTTGAAAAAATGAGAAAAAATATGACGATATTTTTCGAACAGTCGCTATTTTTTATGTAAAACGATAAAAATTGATTTTTTTTAGTTTGTGGCCCCGCAAACAATATTATCAAAACAATAAAATTACTAATAATACTTAAAGCAATAAAGAATTGTTGGTAAAAAGAGTTAATTTTATATTTTTATCCCTTGCCGAGAAAATAATGAAAAAGAAGCTTATTTCCGGTCTAAAAGGTGTCCTCCCCTTAACAAAAAAAAAAAAAAAAAAATTAAAATGCTTCAAAGTTATCAAATAAAATAATTTGATTATTGATTGATTTAGCAACATTCCGAGATAAAAATTCCTGAAGATTTTGTTGATATTTCAGGTGTGCATTAGACTGCACGCCATTGTTATAGAAAAATATTTCAAATTTGTGTTGCAACAACTTGTAACATAAAAATAAATATTTTTTGGGAATTTTTCAAAATATCCCAAATTCCGATTTATCCGATTATTTACAATAGAATAGCTTTTTATAATCCGATACCCAAATAGTTGCAAACTCTACATATCAGATATTTTGTTAACTAAAATTTAGGATCCCTTGAGAGTCAGTTTTAATTTTAGTTTCACTTTTTATATTCTATCTTCGTTTGGACACCCTATTCAAAATGCCCAAATATACAGCAAAATCTAATAATAAATGATCAATAACATGCATTGTATAATGTACATATTTACGGAATGAGTATGTTTTCCTTATGCCATCCATAAGGCGGCTGTTCATTGGTGCTTCCATATCTCCCAAAAATAAAAAAAAGTATTGAGGGCGAGACGAGTCGGTTGGATGGAAAATATATAGTGATTGGGGGACAAACTTAGAATGGGGATTCAGACTTGACACATAAAACATAAATTCTTTCTTTTTTGTTGATTTAAAATAAACATTAGCCGATGAATGGAGTTTTTCTTCTTTTCTCTGTATGGATTGCCATTCGGGAGTCATTTCGATAAAATCCAAAATATTAATATTTTTTTCTTCTGACATTTTCGTACATCATTTGTCTGGTTTCCCAACCAGAATAAGAAATGAAAAGAAAATATTTTCCCAATTTTCCCCATCAACCGACCAAAATGATATTTCTTTCAGTGTAGAAACGATTCCTCTTAGAATGAATAAGCAAAAGGAAAAAACAGGAGAAAACCCTGAAAGGAAATGGATTTTCTTTCGATAGTTAATAAATATCAAAAAACTCATGGGTATACTCTTTATTGGCCTAACTTTATTGATTGTCATGGTTAGCCATCTATATTAGGAACTATCATTATGATTTTTCGGTTATTGTTTCCATCTTATTTACCGAAAATTAGGTCATTCGTTCTTTACTGATTTGTTACGCAAATATGTACACGTATGTGAGGCCCAGCCAAACCATCAAATTCATAATTTTACAATGCAATTTCTCTTATCCAATTTCTATCACACCCATGTGAATACGGATATTAAACCCATGAATGTTACACAATCCGGTGGGTGTTCGTATATCCGCTGATAGAATGGTGGCTCTGGCTATCTAATAATGAGAAAAATAGTAACTCAGTAGGCAGGTTTCCAGGGCGAGTTATACCACCAATTTTAGTTCTCATATTTTTAATTAAGCATAGAATATTTACCAAATTATTTTATAAATTAATTAAATTACAATTACAAATTTTAAGTATCATTTGAACTCTTCAAAATATATTGTAAATTAATTACCATTATCAATAATATTTTTTTCTACCTTTCATTGCACAACAATTTCAAACTGCTTGCATTTGCAAATTGCAATTAATTGTAATTAATTTCCACCTGAATACATTCTCTTCGGTACAATGAACCTTTCTATTTAAATTAAATGAACTTTATTGTTGATAATTCGAATATATCAATAATTATATGTTTTTAACATTGAACACGATACACTTAACACGTGTATAGGAGAGAGGAGGACACGTGTTAAGTTTAATTAAGTTTAAGTTTAATTATTACGAATTATTTATTAAATAAATTAAATCATTTAATTCAAACTATTTAACTCTAAGGTTCAGTGCGGGACAACTAAATGAAATTATTTAAGACAAATATTATATAATATTCACCTGAAATATCTTGCAATTTCGCAATTAATTAAAATGTATATTTTTTTAGCAGAGAAATTGCGAAGAACTTTTTAATTGAATTTTGTTTTCCTCGTTTTTTATATTCTTTGCTTTTATAAATTAAAAATTCATTAAAGTTTTGAAATATTCATTAAGGTTGGTAAATTGTAAAAGAGAAGATGCGACACTTTTGCCTTTCAATTTGTTATCATAGGATAACAAAGGCTTGTTATTTAGATATATTTGACATTTTTCCAATTTAATAAATTGGCTAGAAATTGGTCGGAAAATAAGATCTTATAACATTTTTAATTTATTTAATTTAATTTATCGATTTTATTTCGAGGATTTTCGTTCAAAATTGTCAGAAAATGTTCGATAAATTCTACCTACCGATATTTATGTCGTCAATTTTTAAAGTTCCGGGGCTTGGAAGTCATACAAAAGTTTTGGTTTATAATAATGTATTTAAGATCTATGGTCAGGTCTTGGAGTATTTTTGGGAGCAATCATCCTCTTTACGTCCTCATTTTTCTTAAAGATATTCCCCGCTATTTTTTCTAGGCTATATATCCGAAGAAATTTTTAATTGACAGATTATATAATTTTTGAAGACGACGCTGGGTTACGAAGTCTGACAAGGGTAATGCCTCAAAATTCTCCAAATAAAGGTAAATCTTTATTCAAAATTTGGATATTTGAAAGCCTAGAAAGTCATTCGCCAAACCCTTACTTTACTCGAATTTATGAGTGGGTATCTTAACCTTGAATTTGGAAAATGTTATTTATTTTAAATACTTTTGATTTAATAATAATAAAATTGGAGAATTTTACGAAAATCTTAGGATAAAATTATCCTTATAAAATTGGAAAAATATAGGATAATTTTGAGGATATTGGAAAATTTCAGGAAAAATGGGTATTTTTATAAAAATCAGAAAATTTTGAAAATTTAAAAATCTAGAAATTATTTGAAAATCGAACATTTTTTTGAAAATCGGAAAAGAGGGACATTTTTTGAAAATCGGAATTTTTGTACATTTTTGAAAATCGGAAATCAGAATCGGAAAATTTGGCCTTTTTTGAAAATTAGAAAATTTGAACATTTTTTGAAAATTGGAAAATTTAGAAATATTTTTAAAATCGGTAAATTTGAACATTTTTTGAAAATTGGAAAAATTTGCAAATTTTTAAAAATTGAGACATTTGGAAAATGTTCGAAAATCTGAAAATTCCGAATGTACAAAATCTGAAAATTCGGATAGTTTTTGATAGGATTTTTTTTTTAAATTTTCAAATTTAATTTTGAGAATCAAGGAAATTTTTTGAGAATCGGAATTTCAGGAAAATTGGGAATTTTTATAAAAATCAGAAAATTTTGAAATTTGGAAAATTCAAAAATCTAGGCATTTTTTGAAAATCGGAATATTTGGAAATTTTTTGAAAATCGAAAAATTTGGAAATTGTTTGAAAATTGAAATTTGGAAATTTTTGAAAATCTGAAAATTTCAAATGTGTGCAAAATCAGAAAATTTGGTAAGTTTTTTCAAAATCAAAAATTGTTTTCCAAATTTTCAACTTTCGGAAATTTTTTGAAAATTGAAAGAATTTCGCAATTCATTTGAAAACATTGGTAAAATTCTGGCCCAGATACCAGATATAAATGCACTGTATATTCCAGAGATTTTCTTGAGATGTTGGATATTTTCTACTTGCCGATAGAGATCCTCCCACAAAAGCTCTATTGGGTTAAGGTCAGGGTGATTGAGGTGGCCATTCCATAATTTCCAAAAAATCTCTCTTCTTCTTTTATGAGCAACAAATTCTTGCAAAGTTTTGAAGTGTGTTTGGGATCGTTATTTTATTGGATAACAAATCCTCGACCGATTAATTTTTTTCCTTCAGGGATCGCATGGTGAAGAAGAATCTTATGGTACCCTTTCCGGTCAAAATTCCCATTGACTATAAAGGAAGAACTTACTCCAATGTACGAAAATCAGACTCCAAAAAGTCCAGCTGATCTTAGTCTCCTTTTGACAGTTTCAACAGATAACTGTTTATCATGGCCTAAGTTAAAATCTGCTTGAATTTCCGGAACAGTTCGTCGCCTCGTCGTTCGAAAGCAGCACGATAAATTGATTTTCAGTTTTTGAAGTCACCCACTTCGAGATTGATCCCTATTCGTTCCAATATTAAGAAACCGCTTCTTATTTTAAAGCAATTTTGCGAATAGAAAGACCATCTTTGCTGGGATAGGCGTTAATTATGCGGCTTGTGTCTCGGTCTACATTTGTTCGCGGACCATATGCTAATAATCACAAATTATTATATTTAAAAATTTGGATATTTGAAAGTCTAAAATGGATATTTGGAATTGGAGCAAAATAAGGGGTTTACTGGGTGCCAAAGTAAGGGTGGAAATTTAATTGAATGTGCTTTTGATTTAATAATAATAAAATTGGAGAATTTTACAAAAATTCGAATTATAATATTGGAAAAATATAGGATAATTTTGAGGATATTGGAAAATCGGGAATTTTTATTAAAATCGAAAAATTTATAAATTTTTTGAAAATTTTAAAATTTTGGAAAATTGAAAATTTAAAAATTTTTCCAAAATGGAAAATTTGAAAATTTTTTAAAAATTGGAAAATTTAAAAACTTTTTGAAAATCGTAATATTTGAAAATTTGTCAAAAATTTGAAAAACTAAATTTTCTAAAATTTTTTTAAATTGGAACATTCGTAAAATGTTTGAAAATCTGAAAATTTGGAAATTTTTTAGATCAAATTTGCTGAAATGAAAGTATGCGCTCAGCCAGGTTTTCAATTCTAAATATCCAAATTGAACTGGATGAAGCTATCGATTTGCGACTTCACCGTCTTTTGAATGTAATGACTCTCCATTGGTTACTGGAATCCCGTATACCGAGAATGAGAATTTGAATATATGGTCAAGCGCTTATATTGTTAAACGCTTAACGCAAGTTAAAGCGCTTATTTATTAATGCCGCATTTAAGTGTATTGCGAATCTGATAGCCGCCCCAGAGTACCCATATATCTTGATGATAGACTCCGTTTCAGTAGCTCATCTTATATCACCTGTTCACGCTGGATCTATGGCTAAAAGCGAGGCTAAAAGTCAATTCTTGTCCGCAGGAATCGGAATGGAATAGTATTCCGTCAGCCACTAGAGGTTGCATTTCCCTGTCTGCTTTTCGATGCGAATATGCTGCAAGTTTGCTGGTAGGCGTGGTGTTGTTTGCGATTTTAAAAATTAATATAAAAATAAATTAAATTCGGGAGCAAGCTTAATTTTCAAGATGTTAAATAATAGTTCGTACGGAATTTAAGTAGAATATTGGTAAAGCGTCTCCTTCTGAAGAGGAGGAAAGTGTTGCAAGGTTTAGAGAACCTTGAGTTCCTACAAACTCAAAAGTTTGTCGAGGAGACATTAGACTTGTCTGTATAGTGCGTTGACCGTCAGAATATCGTTAATAAAATTTAAAAATATATTCTGTATTTGGTTTTAATTCCAACTCATAAATATTGGAATTTCGATTCTCGAAATAGTCGAAAAAATTCGAATAAATTCGGGAATGGCCAGTAAAATGACCGAATATTGGGAATAGTAAGAAATGTTCTGGAAAAATTTTAAAAGTACGGCAATTGGCTGAAAAGAATATAAATGGTCATTCCTGATCGACTGAAAATGAATTATAAAGTCGATAATGGTTAAAAAAAACAAAAAAATAAGAACTGGCCGGTGATAACGAAAATAAGTCCGAAATGGTCGGACAAATTTCCAAAAAAATCACAAATTTTCGGAATTAATTATCGAAAGCCAAAATTAGTCAACCAAATGTTGTTCGTCCTTATTTGTAATTTTAGGACAGCCTCGCTACCGAGACGGTCAGGAATTTGTTTAATAGGAGGAGTCTAACTCTAAATCAATGATTGTCTGGATTTCTCCAAACTCATGTAAACTACGGTTACTAGACCTCAGACATGTTTGTTCATGTCTATGAAATGTTTTGAGATCACCGGAAAATTTATGAGACTCAAAAATCTGATGATTCAATGAAGGGCATTAAATGATTTTTTTTAATGAAATCTTCTGAACTTGAAAAAATTTTACGATTTCAAAAAAAAAAATTATTTTTACAATTTTCAAATTTTTTCCAAATTTCCATAAATTTCTCAATTTTCCCTGAATTTTTCGGTTTTCAGAAATTTTTTGAAATAATTTTATTAAAACTTCCTGACTCAAATAAGGCAATTATTCATCAAATAAATAATTTTATTTCTCGTTCCAGATTGATGTGAATCAAGGCCGTCAAATTACTATCTAATTCACTACGTTTTGTATAAATTCATTGTTAGCTGTAGCACTTGTGTAAAATGTACATTGTACATTACATAATTTCTAAGCTGATTTTAGTTTGTTTTTCTATTTATTATTTTTTATCTATTGTTTAATAAATGATAATTATGAGCAATTTTTTCACAAAACAATCATAATTTTGTTGAATGGGAATTTGCTGTATTAGTAAATGAAATGGGTATGTCAAGAGACGAACTTCTTGTTATCATAATCAGAAAGTGGCCCTATTAGTCTTATAAGTAAATGATTGGGAATATTCTATATTTGTTTGCGTTATCTTTACCTAATTCAAATAAAAAAAGAAGTTATTTCTATGTAATTAGTAAAATATAGCAAAAATTGATGATTACTCAAAATAATAACAGAATAATATTAGTCATTCATATAATCACTTTATGGAATTTTTCTTAATTCAAATGAACGGTGGGTTTTTTAGGCTGGTTGGATTTTGTGTCTAAAAGAAAAAATGTACGACACGACCTCCAGTATGCTTGGCCCACATATATAATTTTTTTTCGATAACAATTTGTTTTGGTAGAGGGTAATGAACTCATAAACAACTATAAAAAATGAATTTTAGCTGTATAGAAGTATTTCGTTAATTAATTAATTAAATAATTTTCATATGTCGAAAAATAATTACTTGTCATGGTAAATATGTAATATTAACCTTGAGCTGCATAATGAGTCATATATGTGCTTGCATGATTTTCTTGGATTGCATGAAATTAAAATTGTTACAAATTTATTTTTAACTTTATCTATGGTTGGCAATAAATTATTAAATCAAAAGTTAGATTAAGTTAAACTTTTGAAGAGACTGTAGATTAAATAAATTATAAAATGAAAATTTGTTTTTAGATAAGCTCGTCACAAGATAGAATTAAGTACCCAGAAGGCCTCTCCCAGAATATCGCTACAGTACCTCATGCTGGATACAGTCGAAACGTTAAAATTTTAACCACAACGTCCGTTGCAAGCCAATTTCGCGAATTTTGGTATGGGTGAAAACTAGCAATGGGGATTATTCTCGCTAATGGAACGAAAAGTAAGCAAGTAATTCTGCAAGAAATTATAAAAAAAAGCAGAAATCGTCATGAAAAAGTCCGAGAAAGTTGGTATGCGTAAAAAGTTAAAAATGGTTGGTAAAACCATTGAAAGAAGAGCCCAGAATGGTGCAGAATATGTCGGTAAAAATTGAGTAAAAATGAAGAGGCAAGTAAAGCCGGGAAAGTCAATTATTTCATGATAATCATCAAGTATTGAGAAACAATTTCTGACTTTTCCACGACCTTCGAATTTTCATAATCATTACTGACTTTTGAACTTCTTTTTGCTGACCATTTCTTCGCTATTTTTGACTTTATTCCGATCAGTCTCTTTTTGTCTCAATTTTCCCTGACTGTTTGTTCGGCTACTAACTTTCATCCTACTTTTACCGACTTATTTTCATCAAATTTCAAACTTTTTCTTGGCTTTCCCCTACTAATCCTGATATTTTGCATTTATCTGCATAATTCACGACTTTCCCTGACAATTCTAGACTTCTTAAAAACCTATGCTACCGTTTGTTTTGAAAATTTCCAAACTTATGGCTAACTGGTGAGCAAACAGCAGGCTGGCGATAAATATACTGCGATTCGTTGATTCCTGCGATGGGATAAGCACTGCGATGGCTTTAATTCAAATTTTTCTCTTAATAATTACGCAATGAAATGTGGAAAATTTAATTAACAAATTATATTTAATTGATAATCCAATAATAAACTTAATAATTATTAGAAACTCATTACTATATTATTAAACCCCCAATTACCACGAAAAAGAGAGGTCGGTCCGTTCCATTTTCCCTCTATTATATCTCCCCTAGAAGAAAGTCGTGCAACTCGGTCACTTTCAAAAATTCGGCGAAGTTTTTGTAAGTAAGCAATTAAGAGTCTGATGTCCTCGTCGTTTTAAGACCAAATGTAGCTCGGCTTATTTGAGTCTTTTGGTGGGGGTCAGGTTGCTTAACCACCAAGTGGCGCTCGCCGAACATCGATATTCTTCAATGGGGGTTTTGAGGGGGAAGGCGGGGTCTCTATCGACCGGCTAGACCTATCGAATGGTTGAAATTTCCCCCTCCCCCTACATTCGGGGGGTCAACTTTTGCCAACTGGGAAGGAGGGATTTCACAAAAGAAACCCTTATTATAGGCGAATGAATCAACTATCTGGGAATCCAATGGTATGCGACTCGACCCCCTAACTCCACTCCTTAGAGGGGTTTTTATCTAATAATGCTTTGCACTACATGGTATAAAAACGGGTTTTGTCTCTTTCGCCCATAACAGGGCTTCCAATATGGAAGTGATGTATAGTAATGTTGTTTGGAATGTCAAAGATCATCTGTCAAAAATCAGTCATCTACAGTCATCAGTAATCTGACATTATAACAGTCATTAAACACTCATGGTTTTTGTTAATAGGTTAGATGAGCGGGGAGCGATAGTAAATTAAATTGATAAATTTGAAGTTGTAATTAGCTTAACATAAGTTATAAAAATCGACTTGCTGGTTAAGTTTATTGCCACTTGTGCCAAAATCATATATTTGTAACCAAAGTCAGTTGGGCCATAAGGGTCTGTTGGCTATTTAAATAAATATATAAATAAATAAATAAACATATAACACAGATAACAAAATGACATTCTCCAATATATTCAAGACGAGGAGATGAACAAAAATTAACACCCGCGAACAAGGCAATACGAATTATTCAACCATTGACAACTGGAGAACGATTTTCTTCTCGCGTTGGGCGTAGTAGAATTACCTAGTTAGAACACATTGGTGTAAAGGACACACTCGTGAAAGTCAATCAAACTCGATATAAATATTCTCTATGCGTGTACCGCTGGTGTGCCGTGATATCAGTACCGTGCATTATTTGTTGAGTGTTTTCTGTTATTTTATTTCAAATCAAAAAGCATTCAGCATTTTCCTAGCAATTTTTGAAATAATTCCAGCGGTTTTTAGCATTTTTGTGGTCAAAGTCAGATGGTTTTGGCTCAGTTTGGTTTATTCTGGTATTAAACTGAGAATCGTATACGTTAAGCACGATGTTTGGATGAGAAGTACCTCATTTACTCATTTTACTACTCGGTTTATAAACTTTATCGAATTAACACGAGCTTTTTCCGTCAATTAAAGCACATTCGATCTTGAATTCTCATCTGAAGATATGGGACCTCCTTTCATCTCGAAATTTGTAGTGAAAGAAATGTATGATAAGGTTAAGATTAGATTAATGAACAGAGATTGGTGTTTTGTTCAGACATATTATCTTTGCAGCTGATGTAGAAAATTTGATATATAAAAAAGCTTTAATGACAAAGTAGCCATATTGGCCAATATCTTCCATTTATTGTAATTTTTTAAAGAAAGATACGCTCTTAATAAGATGTTAAATAGCCGCAAAAGCCACATTGGACGGTTCTAACATTAATTAATCTGGCAGGGCTGCTTCAAAATTAGGTTACTTTGGTACGATCTAAAATTGTAGGTAAATCTGAAAATAAAGTTTACAAAATGTTGAATAAAACAACGTTTAGATAATATTTAATTTTATTTATTTTAAATTGACATCTTATGACAATTTCTAATCTATTGCCGCTAGACATGTATATTAAGTACGTCGCCGCCAGAACTGTAATACGATTAAGGACTCTATGTTATTGGAAAGACACAAACTTTGGTCATGGCAGAATATTTTGTCAATTCAAAGGATTTGTTATAATTCCCATTTTCACTGACGGTTCAAACACGAATGACGGCGTAGGCACAGGGGTTTACTCTGAAACATTGCAGATCAATAAGTCCTATAGACTGCCGGATGGCTGCAGTGTCTTCCAAGCGGAAATCCTTGCTATAAAGAAAGGAGCAGTAGGGTACTGCCTAACAACCAGTGTTGCCATTTTGACTGGATTCCAGTCAGATTTGACTGGATTTAAACGACTTTAACTGCAACTTTTATTACAATCCAGCCGACTGTTTTTTTAACTGGATGAGAAATTTCTTTGACTGTATTTGACTTTTTTCACCTCACTCCAATTGTGCTTATTTCATCAGAAACAGAAAATTAATTCAGAAGCAACTGTAAACAGTTTATAATAGAACTTATAAAGCAATTGCAGCAAAGAATGCCAAAAAATATTAAAATTTTAAAACAAATCAGAGTGCTATCTGTTGATGAATGCTTACGCGTGAAAAAAAAAACCATTATTGCCCTTGCTCATTAGTATTTCTATCGATTCAAAAACTTGTGATAAAATCATTGAGCAATGGAATAATCTTTTCTGGATTTTCTAATCACTACAAAAGTGGACAGAAATATCTGGTACAGATACATTTTGGTGTGAAGTTTTTAATTACAAAGATGCTGCTGCAGAAAATCCTTTCCAAGCCATAGTCAATTTTGCAGCTTCAATATTAGTACTTCCCATATCGAATGCAGAAATTGAAAGAGTTTTCAGTCAGCTGAACTTGGTAAAAACAAAACTTCGAAATAGGATGCAGCGAGCTCGAGCTGACCAACAGTCTCTTTAAAATAAGAAATCAAATGAGATTTGGAATATTCTGTCTTAATTTTCGAAATCCAGTAGAAATTATTGCGCAAATTGGATCAAGTGCTTCATACGTTAACCAAGAATTACATAACGAAACCGACGAGTTGGAATCTAGTATCGACCTTATAGCCGGAGAGCCAGTGACGATTTTATATCAAATGGTTCTGTTATTAATCTTTTGGAGTCCTTGTTTTGATTCTATTTCGGCAAGTCTGTCTCCCCGCCCGAATTGTGGTACAGCGCAGTGAGCCTTCCAAGGGTTTTTCCAAAGTACCACTTTTAACCAGGTTTCGGGCTTTATCTTATAAGCATGGTCGTTAACTAATATTTTTAATCAACTATTATGGCATCTGGCGAGTTGTTAGTAATAATAAATACGTCTGGTGATTTGAGTTTATGCATTGTGAGTTAGTAACGATTAATTTAAGGAAGAAAATTCTATCATTTAAAAGTGTTACTTGGCAAAAACCCTTTTGAGCCTCACTACGCTGTACTGTAATGGGTACGGGTAGACAGACGTGTCGAAATACAATCAAGACAAGGTCTTCAAAAAATTAATAACATAACCATTTGATATAAAATGACATGGCTGGCTCTTAACACGTCGCTGGCTCTTAGACTATAAATTATTACGTTTTTAAGTTCCTTTTTGTCTAAAACCTACATAAAATATTTTGTTGACTAGATTATTGACTGAATTTATCGATAAAATAGGTTTAGCTGGACTTTCGACTGGATTAAGGCATTTTGACTGGATTTTTTCAGTCAAATTTGACTAGATCCAAATATTTGGAATGGCAACACTGCTAACAACAGAGTCACAATTTATGTAGATAGTCAGGCTGCAAGTAAGGCAATGGCCTCAAATATAGTGGGGTCCAGGCTCGGTATTGATTTCAGGTTAGCCCTTAAACGTACTAAGTCGTCGAACGTACACATCTTCTTAATCCCCGGACACAGTGGGCACGAGGGTAACGAAAAGGCAGATGAACTCGCTAGAGCGGGCTCAACCATGAGCATAGACCTAGCTTACCTATCTGTCAAAACTCCACTCCGACTAATTGTTAAGAACAGTTGTGTGTGACTTCGAGGCAGCTGTGGCCTGAACTTAATAAAAGAAACACCTCCTTCATTCTGAAGCTAAATAGAAAAAACGATCAGACTATTGGTCGATATATTGTTACCGCTCGCTGTATCATTTGCATCATAGCTAACAGATACGGTGTACTAGCAAATGATTTCTGCCGTAGCTGCACAGATGAGGAGGAACCAGAAAGCGTGAAGCGTCCGAATGTCCGGCACTCCAGAGCTGTCGGCTGTTAACCATGGGGCGTAGGTTCTTTGAGGCGACATCGGGGAGGTGGACCCTCTACGCTTGCTAAGCTTTGGAAAAAGTTCTGATTGGTTTGCTGATCAGTAAGTTCCAAGGTTATAACCGTGTACACAGGTATCGCAATGGACCATTTTCGCCTCACGCGGAAGCGTAGTGGTAACACAGCCTGCCGTAACCTAATTAAATTGTAAGAAGAGTTCCCGACAAAATCTACAACCCGCACTGAAAGCTTAAATGTTTCAATAATAATTTAAAAGTTTTTTGAATGATTTTTGAAGATAGGTAGTTAAATCCTTGACAAGAAAGCTCATGAATTACTAGTCAACTTCAAATAGAAAAATTTAAAAGATTATCCCACAAGTTATATCTTTGAAATGATGTCAAAAATCGATTTTTACAAAATCGTTCATTTTCCTAGTCATTTTCATTACCAGCTTTCCCAATTTTTTTCCGCTCTAAATTCTTCCGAATTTTGAGCGTCAGTAGGCCTAAACAATCAGAAACATGCCGGAAAGAAGTAGGAAATGTTGAGAAAAACCGCGTAAAGGGTGGAAATTGTACGGGACAATTTTTGTATAAGTCGGTGGAAAAATACGGCGAAAAATCAGAAGAAAAAACTTAGAAAAATTCCTAATAATTTGTGAAAAATTGTAAACGTCTAGAAATAGTCATCGAAAAAACATATTAAAGTAATAAAGCGGAGAAAAGTTTCAGTATAAGTCGGGAAAAGTTAGAAAAATGTATAAAAGTTGTAGGTGCCACGCTATGTCTCTGGAACTTATCAGGAGGATGAGTAGATCGACTATTCCATTCATTAAACAAAATTAATTAGGAAGTTCAATCGGTGCAAAAATTAAATTAAAACTGTGTGTGGGATGTGCGAAAATGCAACCAGTAAAATGTTTCAATGTCATCGATGCATATTCCCCACCCACGCAAGATCCGGTTTGGATGCGTGTGTGCATAAAAATAATTGCTTGTACTCGACGATATCCGATGTACTCCAGTTTTTTTTTAAACATCCTTCCTGCTTTTTATATTCACAATTTTCATTTTCGGATGAATTTCGTATCAAAAGTAAATAATCCCACCCATTTGTCACAAAAACCTCTCTCATCCCCCACCGTCAAATCCAAATAAAAATAGAATTATTTTCACACACATGCTGATGCTTTTTTCATTCTCCTCCAATCCCACCCAACCCGTAAACAATCATCATCATTGAACCATCCGGAGAGCTTTTTTCTTATCGATAGTTTTTTTTTTGTATTTTAAATGATACGCGGGGTGTGTGAAAAGAAAAGTCGATTAATTTGACGTTTTTTTTTCATCCATCCAGAGTAGAATGGAATCTGGGATGGTAAACAATCCGTTTGTTTGTGTTTGGGGGAAAAATGTGAGATTGTGTTGGTAAAATTGGGGATAAAATTAATGTACATACCGCAACCAGTGCCGCAAGTCTATCCTTCGTCATGATTAAATTGGTTTTTTTTTATAGTTTTAAATTATCCTTGGGAAATGAATTGGGAAAAAAGAGATTTCTTTATCTTCTTCCACTTAACGATTTATTTTATCCAGTTTTTTTCAATCCTTTTACGATTTTAATTCACTTTTTCACCGCATTAAAGGAAATTTTATATTTCGATTTTCGGACGGGAAAAATAGAATGATTTTCTCGCCGTTTTATCGTTTCGCAACCGAAAAGTGACACACCGTCTATTCAGTCACACGGTTTTTTTGCAAATTAAATAAATCGAATTATCCAATCCATTGATTTTTTAATGTCGGGTTTTCGCTTAAAAATTAATTTTTTAAATTATTTTATTAAAAGAATTTCTTGTTTTTAAATTTTATTTTAATTAACCCCTTGTCGCACACCTGCGACACTAGAAAGAGAATAATTTTTTTTTGGCCAAAAAATGTTTAATTTTATAAACATCGATGTAGTTGTATGGTTTGCTTCGCTGTTTTTATAGAAAATTGATGTCGCGCGCGCGTTTTTTTTACTTTTTTTTTTTTTGATTAACTTTCTAATTCCAAATGGTTCACACTTTCGACATGAAAATATTGAAATTTAACCGTCGTCCGTCGCCCAAAAAATTGTCCAACGAAAATTGGTACGATTTTCTATCCGGATTTTGTGGACCTTCGATTTTTCGCCACTTTTAAATGGAAATTCATCACGTTTCCCGCACACAAATCGATTTTTTTTCCTTCTATCGGGTCCCCGTTTAATTATTCTCGTACCGAATAATTTCGATCAAGAAAACCACTCATCGAACTAGATTTTTGTCGGGGCTGTTTCCACACTACTAAAAAAAAATAATTAAAATAAATTAAAATAAAAATTAAATTTGATACGGATTTTGGTTGTTTAAAAAACGATTTGACAATGGAACCAAACAACACAACGAACAGACAATTCGACTATGCACGATTACAACATCACAAATTGTATGAAATCGAAAAAAAACACACCGAGATTCTCATCGGGGAGTAGAGGAGAAGGATGAAAGAAAAACCTATCCAATTCTCAGTCGTTTCTATTTTTTTATAAGGAAAATCTCGGTTGTGTCGTGGGGAATATGAGTGGAATTTACGCATACAGGCAGCCCGAAGGAGAGGATATTTTTTGGGGAAAAATCGATAACGCGACGCGATTCTGCAGTATTTAAGTATTCACCATTTCAGTCGTTTTTTTTTTACCTATAAATTGGCCATTTGGAGTGCGCTTGCCCCGGTGACGTCATACTGATGTTTAGTTGGGCGTCCATAATCTTGTTTTTGCGATGATGATTCAACCCGTTTTTACAGCGAAGGATGGAACCTGTTAACTGTGTGTCGATTAGGTCATTTTACCGGTTGCATTTCTGTAAACAAATAATTTTCAATTAAAATAAAATCGAAAATTTATTGTTTTTCTATAATTTTAAGAGATTTTCTGGAACGGAAATTGTTCATGTGACTGCTTTCATTTGCCCTTCACCTCTCCGGTTCTAATCTCTGTTTTTTTTTTCAATTAAAAGCAATATGAATCATCGAGGAAACGTCATTCTTGCATCACTCCCATCCTCCCATCCAGAGAATTTAAAAGTAACAGGAACGGCAGTAAAGTGAGAGCGTAAAAAATTACATGTATTTTATATGGGACTGA
>JANTOP010002096.1:0-18440 GCA_027564815.1 Symmerus nobilis
TGAATATATGGAAATAAGAAGTCCAGTTATATACAAGTCAATGAAAAAAATCCAGTTAGGGATTTCTCTTATTGAACACAATTGAAAAAAAATCCAGTTGGGGATTTCCCTTATTGAACCCAATTGAAAAAAAAAATCTAGCGGAATCGATTTCGATTTTTTTAATTCGTGTTATATTAATCTAAACTCTTGCACCGTGTAATATCGAATCCGTGTTATAATAATCGCAAATTTTGCACCGTGTAATATCGAAACCGTGTTATAATAATCGCAAATTTTGTAACGTGTAATATCGAAACCGTGTTATACAAGTACCGTGTTAAACGAGGGACGCCTGTACCAGAGTTCACAATATTCTTAAAAATTTGATAAGATGGGTTATTTTTATGATATCAACTGTATTTGTGGGGGTATCGTTAAGGAAATTTATTTCTAGAAGTACAGAAAAGTGATTATTTTTAGCATTTATTGTAAAATACGAGATGGTATCATTATTCCATTAAATAACTGGAAATCTTATGTCAAAAAATAAGTTCAATTCGAAACCTTGCGCTATACCTATATATATTCGGTATACTGTAATTTAAAATCTAAACATGCAACAACGAATATTTAATTATATTTATTTATTATTAATCATGGCCCACATAGGCATTGTAAGTAAATTCACATGGGCTTTAAGTGTCCAACCCCAAGTAGTTTAAAAAGTATTGTTAATTATAAATACCAAGGTATGCAATTATAATAACAAGCGATAAGTAGATAAATGTAATTAAAATTCAAATTATATAAAAATAAAAATAAAAATTTTGCAATTGTCCAGGAAAATATAGAAGGCAAGAAAACCATAGGAATTTTCAGACAAATGTTCGTTTTTACATAAATTACCAGAAATAGGGAAATGATTGTCAATAATTTGGAAATACCCAGTAACAGATGGGAATCGTTAGTGGGAAATGATAGAGCTCGGGAATAATACGTTTGTGAACATTACGTTCAAGAAAAAGTCAGATATTGTGATGGAAAATCGGTAAGACTTCGGAAACGTTAAATGGAAGAATTGGGATACAAACCTTAGATACAATTTGGAAATTATCGAATGAGCCTGAGAAAATAATGTCCGGAAGACTTGGGAGATATTTGAGGCAGGGTCAGAATAAAGGGGGAACATGACGATAAATAGAGAACACTCGAGAGATCGTAAAAAGTGACATCAAGCCTAGCAAAATAGCAAGTTCGAAAGGTAATTAACCTTCACTATAACTTAACGCGTTGTTCTCAAAACAACAGTTTTCAACCTAGTTAACAGCTTTTACAAAAATACTATATATGCGATACATCCGAATTGTATTGGCGAAATCGCAAATTGTATGAGAAATCCTCTATCGAACCACATATAGAATTTTTTATTTTTTGGCTCTTATTTTTTATTTAATAATTGCAATTTAAAGTATAGGATTATATAAAGTTCATTGCACTTCAATAAGCATTTAAGTAAAAACTTTCTCAAAAGATAAACTTAATTATAATTGCAAATGGTCGTTTAAGAAGGTGAAGATGACAGTTACCAAAAAAATGTGTTTAAATAATAAAATGTCCGCAAAAGTTGAATCTACGGAAAAAATTCTCTCCGTCATGCTCCGAGAATTAGTGATCGATTTGTATGGACCTAGAACACTTACACTACCCTATTGTTCAATCATTCAATTACACATGATTTTTTATAAAAGAAAATGAATGAAGGAGGAGAATCGACTTTTCTTTAATTCTGACTAGGCATAACTCCAGCATGCCGATTCCGTTCAATATTTCTACAATTTTGAATTCAACAAAAAAGAGATTCAAGTCAGCAAACTATATCATCGACAATAAGATAAAAATATATTATATAGCTCATTTCCATGTGTAAAATTGTCCCCGTCAAACTCCGACTATCGCCATGTAAAAATTACAACCTTCTGAATTTTAATTTTGATCATTCCGAAATCCAAATTGTATACAAATGTCAATTGTAAAATTATAAACATTTATGGTAGAAATTATTATCGTTTTTTTCACATGGAAACGACCCATTATCAGTAGTATTTTCTTAAAAAGTATAGTATTTCTCAAAAAGCGCGAAACGTCGTTTAAAGTTGTAATATTGAAAAGGAAATAAATATTAACTATTTATATTATTTAATTATTTACTTTCTCCTTTAAAAGACAAAACAATAAAAACATGGAAAACCGAATGGAATTATTGGCTTACATTAGTCATTTTGCTTAAAACTCAATGATTTTACACGATACCATTATAGAAATATAGAGACTTTGACGTGTCACTGCTTTATCAATTGATTTTCTGCTGACTTTTAAAATGTATTCAAATCATGTCACGTCAAATATGTATAGAAAATATTGTACAAATGTTGAACGGAATCGGGATGCAGAATCTAAAATGTAACCATCTTGTAACATAACGTTTTCAGGGATTGTTTATGTTTAACTGGTTCTATGCATGCAAAAAAAACTTATTGGGGGAAATACATATGGGAATTGAACTTATAACCTCCCTTGTTTGTTGATAAAAAATTCATAGATATTAAAATTCAATATAACTGCACTGGTAGTTATTGGAATATTTTATGCCCTAGCCTAATTTGCATAATGTTTAACACAAATATAATAAGTATGTAATACCGTAATGCTGAGACAAAGATCTTAACTTGACTCCATATTGAAATTTCTTTTTTAATACTTCAATTCGAAATTTGCATTTTATTATTCTTGGTAATTTTCGGTTAGAATTAAGCATAGGTAGCTGAAATTTTTTATGTAAAGCAATAATGTATCTTTAAAAATAGCAAAATATTGTCAAAAAATCTTCCCTAAATTGCAGGGGCGGAGAGAGCAAAGTTCATTACTGATTTTATTCATATATGTGATGTTCCATATGAAAAGGGACCTTATCTTCCCAAACCAAATTTTCAGTAGAGGTAAAAATAAGCATTTGGGCAAATGTTATAATTTTTCATGTTTAGGTTGATTACACTTCCCAGCCATGTCCTGAACATTATACAATCGATTTTGAGTCGATTATTTATTAAGTAATACATAAAAAAAGATATATTCCCAACCTCAACCTCAACAATTATATACAATAATTGTTAAGTATGAAACTTTGAACCTCCATATCTCAAAACTTGAGGTTTTGATTTTACAATTTCATAATGCTATAAGATGTGCAGAATTTGGGTAAAGTGCAGAAAGTTGCTTTGACAGTTAGGTAAAAATACAAAAATTAAATATTTCGGAATAGTTTAAATTTATCTATAAGAGAAATAAAAATTCGCAGTTATAAAATAAAATAATTTGAGTTAGAAATTTGCAGCAATAAAAATTGGTTACGATTTTGTTGATATTTCAGGTTTGGTCTGCACCTACTGCGCATTAGACTGCACGCAACTGAAGTGGAGATACATATAGTGAAAGACTCGATTCTACAGAATTTTGCATAAATCAAATAAACAATAACAATAAAATTAAAAACATAAATCATTAGGTTGTTCTATAGAGTATGATATAATTTATTTTTCGGGAGCTTTATACAAACATATTTAATTATCCATAAAATTGCCTTCGAAAATTTCCACAAAGGTCAACTACTTATATTTTTCTTGAAAATATATCATCTTTCTACCATGTAACTTTTTAGTAAATAATGGAAGTAGATTTCTTTCTTTTCTTTATAAAAATGTACATTTTTCTACAAATATGGTTAGAAATATAATTATTTTAAAATAGTTGCCATTTTCACAAAACTGGTTATTTGGCCGCTCAAACCACATTTTCAAACACTTTGCGTCCCAGATGGAAATTGAACCTGAATGCTGTAAATTTGTCACCCGAATTTAACATCAGCAAATTGCAACGAAAGCCAAGCAGTATTACAGTTTTTGAATGATTCCCTATATATCCGCGTTCAGAATAAAGGATCAGAAGATGATGTCTTATGATATTAATTATGATTATATTAATTAAATATTTTTTAGTATCACTGATCAATCATTTGCAGGGCACCCGGCATTATGGGTACCACATTATCTTCTTAAAGTTAATTCGAATCATATGCATATACTTTCTTTTATATTTAGATTGAGATTCTGATGTAAATTTTCAATACCTTCATTATTTCTCAAATTATTCGATTATTTAATGAACATTGAGGAACATTCTATACACACATAGCTTGTATGTATGTAAATATAATATCTATTGTAATGTCTTCTACTTGTGTCTACTAAATCATCAAAATAAAATAACCAATTAAAACCAGAAGAGTTAACTAACTATCCTTCCCTATGATATAATGTTATCTTAATTAATTATTTATTCTATTATCCTTGTTATTCATTACTAATCCTTTGTTTTCTTCTGAAATTAAATTAATGTTAGGAGGATAATAAATAGAAAATGAAAATGTAATTGAAAAATGTCTTTTATTGGGTAAACAACTTGATTGATATAGATATTGTCCATTTTTATTAGGAATATAGGAGGGAATTCTCGAGGAGAATGTGTAGTTATTTGTTAACCATCCTCAGCATTTAAGAGATAAAATTTTCTATTTTCTATGTGCTTTATTTATTGAAATAGAAATTAATCTACATAAACGTTTTTTATTTAATATTATTAAAATTGATTGAATTAAAATTGGTGATGGGAAGTATGTATATTTTCTCCCATTAGAATGCTTGCGAATAACGTCAATTTATATAATAAAAATTATTTATTGTTGGGCGACCAAAAATGTCATATCCCTACCCCGGCATTCAATATTAATATATTCTAATGACAGAAGAATTTAATGATGTGTTCGCTAGGATGAATATGAATAGCAGAGGAATATAATAATCATAGAATGATGGATTGGGTGGGTGGAAGATTCAATATGAAAACATAATTTTCCAATTTGCCTTATGAAATTCGCAAATGTATTATTATTTTATCATAATTTTAATAATAATATTTATTAGCATCCTAAACTTACAACAGTTTTTATTAAGAATATCTAGAATATTTTCAACTGTTCGTTTAACGATGATGTTAGCTTAGCTCAACACAATTTACAATAAATAGTGGGACCATAGATTTATAGGTTTATTTATTTATCTATTCAGATATTTTATCCTCTTTCGAATTCTGGAGACAAATGTGAACGTGACAAATTGAAAATAATTTGCACTGCAAAACCACGAACATCCTTTTTAGACCATTGCCGGCTCAGTGGACATTACCCCAATTCAAAGACAGACAGTATTTCATAGCCATCAATATCGTCTCAAGGAGTAATTTATCCATGGGGAGACATATATGTATATTATACCATAATTTACTAGAGTTCGTTTATTATAGCTCTATCGGACGGAGTAGAGCTGTCAGATAAAATTTGTGATTTTTTATTATTAGCGTAGAGTTGTGTTAAGTTTACTCCAGAATTTGTGTTTGTTTATTGCTCGACTCAACGCTTTTACTATTTTCTATTTTCTGCTCCCAATAAATTTATCGAGCACCCAAAAGTTAAATTATTTTATTGGGTATATCAAGCTATGTATTAACAATTTTTTTTCGTCATTTACGATAATCGAGCTTTCGAAAAGTTTTCATAATTTCATGAATAATTCAAAATATTTTGATATTAGTTTTGAACCAGAAAGGTCTTTCAAAGTGAAATGACAATTTTACATTATTTTGTTCTTAATTTTTGCGACATTTTCTTCGGTTCTTGATGTCGATGCACGACCAGAACGACACATTTTCTACGAATTTACTTTGCACAACCTAACAGCTTATGTCAATCGAATACAATTTTTCTCGATAAAGATTAGTCACCGATTGCTGTCTGCTTCATTTTTCAAATATTTCAATAGCATTAATTTAATTTCTAACACAAAATTAATGCAATTTCTTTTTTGGACAATTCCGACACAATCGAAAAAAGGTAAATAAATTGATATAACTAATTTCCTAGTTGACATTGTCACATCACTAAAGGTTGTGCTTCAAAGGAAGAAAAATGTTACGTCTGTCGCACCAGTTACATTAAATTGTCATTAAAAAGTAGAAACTACTCATAACTTTTTGCAGTGCCGTTTGGGTTGCAGAAAAGATTATTTTAGTAATTATTATTAATTATATTGTATTGTTGATGAACTTCTCGACATTTAATTATTTTAATTACTTTAAGTGATTTGTATCCTCCTCCACCCTCCTCTTCCTGCTCCTTGCAGCAATTCTATGATATGTATGTATAATCCAAATTTGAATTCATCGAAAAATTACCGATTCTTATAGCATTAGTCGTGATTTTTATGCTAACCTATATACGTTAGACCCATATAGGTTACTTTGACACTTCGTTAAATAACAGCTGACATTTGACAGCCCCCCTTTTTCTACAATCTTTTCACCAGCTGATCTTTTTGATAACCGCTCATAAAAGAAACTAACGTTTTAATAGTATTGTCAGATAGGAATATTTAACGATAATCAATATTTAAGGGGAAATCTCGATTAACCCACATCAAAAATTAACCTATATGGAACAATACTGAAATTGTTCATGCAATTGTTGTTGTATTCTGTTAAAACCTATAAGGATTTTAAAAAAACGCGACTATTATGTTAATAATCACCAAATAATTTTCTTTAACTTACAATAAGTACACCATGACCCGGAGTAACTGTCCTCATAAAATATTGATTAAAAACTAAAGCCAATATTCAATTGAATCCAAATTATTATTAATGTAACATATATGCTTTACGTAACAATTTTGTTAAATTCAATTCAAATTGATTGAAATTTTCTCTGGTATTATTGCACGTAATCTTTTACGAAAATCATTGCATTCAGGCATATCATATTAATATCATGATACCACAGATACAGTAATCCAATGGGTTGAGATCTAGAGAACATGCTCACCACTTGTGAAATTTGGGGTAGATTTTATTGACACCATTCCTGTACAATTTTAGCTGTATTACCAGGAGCTAAATCTTGCTAAGAGCAAAAGTTTGTCATCTATAGATACAATGTTTTTAGGGCTGATGGTATGCATTTCCTTTTCTGGCGTTTATCTGTTTGTCCTTGAGAATATAAATTCTGTTTTTAATATGCTTTTGAACGTGTAAAGTCCGGTTTAAAATTAATTATTACATCGATGATCTTATATTCGTATCATTTGCTAATTTCCTTCCTGAAACAGCGTGATTTTGACGAACACGTTCACTAACTGATTTTACAATTTCTTTGGTACGCACGTTCCGTTTTTTCAGTTTGTTTTTACGACAATTCCTGTTTCTTTTGGCGTTCGGACTAATTTTTAAATGACATTATGCGCTTTTTAAGGATTTTACGAGTTCATGTTGACCCATGTTGACTGTAAATTAATGCGCAATTAAAATGTCAATTATTGTTCACCAACATATAAAGTAGATCACTAAGTACCAATATGCTACTTGGGACAATTACTTATAGTCACGCTGTAAAGTTAGATAATTAGAATATACTCGTAGGCGAGGCAAACACATTATACATCATACTTATTATATTTATTTGCTGGTATCCCTCTGAATATCTATATCAAAACTAGAAAAACTCGAACCACACACTTATTTTTCAGTTTCACATTCGCTTATATAGATAGATACATTATACGGGACTTTATTTAGATTTAGAATATTAATTTAAATATCTGAATCAAAGATATACTATGCTGCCCTGCTGTTCAATAGAACGAGTTTTGGGAATGAATAAAAGGTGTGATAATTTTTTTATTTAGATATTTGCATAGGATTTATTAGGCAATTCATACATATTCGACTTGTTATATTCATAAGTTTAAAAGAAATAGAGTTAAAAGGATACCTAATATATTATCTGATTTTAAATCTTATAAAAACTTACCATATTGTCATTACCTACATAAAAAAGTAATTTTCCCATTGATGTTTAAAGCTTTTTTTGAATGGTGTACTTTTATAATCACATCGAACTTTGTAATTATCGTTAATGGCACCTACACGAAATAATATTTAATTTTCTCCGTTTGATAACCAAATTAACAACTTAATTATCTACTTTCCCACTAACATCGTTAAAGGTACATATATCAACAACAATAAATGACAACCAACAATAAACAATAGGCATCTAGTGCAGATAGGCCCCATAAATTAAAATGAATGTCCCACTATGTAGGCTTTTTATCTACCACATAATTAAGTCAATCTAAAACACGCAAACCATAATTAAAGACATTGGCAACATAATGAATTGTTAGTATAAAAACGATCTGTCTAATATTGATTTTAATTACTTAATTTTCTAAGTAGGGTTTCTTTTATCTATTAAGTAGGAAATTCGATGAGTACTAATTAGGATCGAACTGGAAATCAAATTGTTTTGAAAAATATTTAAATCCTAGAATAGCAATAGACCGGAAATATCAGACATATACTTAAATAATTTTTAAATAAACAGATAATATATGTAATTAATTAACAGAATAATCATAACCGGCTACAAAATTAGTCATTCATTGGCGCATAGGCCAGTCAAATTGCGATTACATATTTACCACGAGAACTATTTAAACCAAATTTAATGATTTACATTATTTACTTATAATGACTGCCTCCTTCCAAAGTAGCCATTACGGTTTTGTAAGTTTTCCACGCTGTTCTTCTAAGCCAACTACTTCTTCAACCTAACAGTTTTCAAGGCAGCAAAAAGAAATAATACTCAAAAATTTACATCTGTCGCATATGTTACAAATTTCAATAACGACCTATATCTGAAGCTTGATGGATTCTCAGCAATGTTCCCTCTAAGCGGTTTTATGAAAGCTTGCGCTCATAAAGCCGAAAACATGATAGAGCGACGATAAATGATAAGTGATAAACAATAAAAGCAACGAAAGAAAGCACCAGTTTGTATGCAGTTATTCACATTGGAAAGTGTGAGTCCAATATGAACACCTGCATACAGATGTGTATTCTTTCTCGTTCTTTTTGTCGTTTATCACATATCGTTTATCGATTATCGTCTTTTCAACTAAAAAATAGTTAGCATGCACAAAATAAGTTCCCAAATAAGTTCCCGCACCCAAATTCCTTACATTTCAAGAAATTTGCACATAATAAAATTATGCGCGCACATGCCAAAGAAAATTATAGGGGACGTTGGTTCTCAGTATGTTCGAGCATCATCAGTTTACACGTATTATTGATAAAATAATAACAATATCTATACTGCTTTAATTTGCTAAAAAGTATTAATCGAAAAAGTACGTTTTGAGGAAAAATATAAATACTTAATCTTAGAGATTAAGGAAATTTTCAACCTTCATATTCTGCAGTGGGAACCCCTATTGATAAGTTAAATATACAAAAAAATATATTTTATATTGAGTTCAATGGATGAAACTAAGCTAAATGGGCGTAATCGATATTAAAGTTTTTTACCATATCACGACGGCACTGTATTGGGCTATTAGCTTACATTAATTCACGTTTGAAAATCAATTATCAGTTATTTAACGTTTGTTAGATACTAATCGAATGTAAAACGTCTGATGTTTGATTTAATGATTTGTTTATGATGACCATTATGGCCAATGGAGTGATAAAAGTTTTTAACAATTTTATAGATTATTATTAAACATTGTTATAAGTTATGTACACAGATTAAATAATAAAAATTCCTTTTTTTCATTGAAGTTAGTATTGGAGTAAATTTTTCACAGTTTATATTTATAACAAACTTTCTGCTTTGTCAAATCAATGGTACGATGATGGATGGAGTAGATTCAGAATGGATGTAAATTCGATGATCTTACAAAGGACATATTATCCTTTTTGAGTTTTATATAACACATAGACCAATCGATCGTTTGGTTCGTCAAGCTTTACATGGATACAAAATCCTATTTAAAAATATTATAAGTATCGTTTCAGAATGGATAATTCATACTTGTTGGATATCGAAACCGTGGATATCGTCTCCATCATTGATCTAGAGCCTCTTCTTATGACATTCATCGATTTCTTCATTAGAATAATTGCTTCCCGTGTTTCTTCGTTGATTCTTTTCTATAAATGTAATTTTACACGAAGTTGCCAAAGATCACACCCCCTTTTAATTATTTTATTTTTCTCATAAATTATTTTATTTAATTCAAGAATAACCCAAATTCATAATTTATCAATTATGCATATATATACTTTTATTCAGTTAATTCAATCTGATCTATCATTTTATCTGTAAAATTATTGTTAGTCTTTTAATTTTTTTTCTATAGAATCTATCAAAAACTCTGGCCTAGGAATCCAATAAAAATGTTCTGTCTAACCATTTTATAATATTTAAAAATTATAGAAATAATTTCATTTAATTGCTTAGAATCGATAAAAATTAATAAATAGAGTCGAGAAATATGCAATTCAATTCAATTCTGCAACTTACAATTTCATAGTTGCGAGAAAATTTTGATGATTCGTAAATGAATCAAACATTACTCATTATAACTTGTATCATATAATTTATGAATAAATTAACATATCAAAATAATTTAATGCTGTATCGAATTACTTTTAGACAAGAATACACAAATATACATAGGACCATACCAACAAAATGAAACCTTTCGTGTTCGACTTAAATATATACTATACTTAGCTAGCAGGTAGGACTAGGTAGAACATTAATTTCGGATTTAGAATTGTTCTCTGTGCATGATGGACACATAAATCTACTCGTATATGGATAGCATGTGGATTTTCAATGCCAGCAATTAGATATATAATAAATATTTCGATAATTTACTTAAATATAAATATAAATACATATAATTAGTTAGTAAATAAATACAAAATAATCGAGAAAATTGAAATTTTATATAAATATTTAAGTAGCAGCTTTTAGAAGCAATCAACAGTTACGTCAGTTAATCTGGCTGATTCTGATCATGTTTAAAATCAGTTTCATTTTATTTTTATTTTTAATGCATTTTAATAATGTGAATAATCAGTTTATCAGAAATCAATATCAGAAAAAACATATCGCATTACATTGCCCTAGTTAAAATGAAATCCATGTTAAATGTGTGGTGAATCATACAAAATAGCTTCAGATTAGAGTGTTCAATTACACATTTACACGGATTTAAGTTATTTCGTTTCAAACATTTCTATTTTACGCACGTGCACTACACAGGAATAATATTCCTGTTCCGATACATATTATTATGTATGTGTAGTGACTACAGTTTTCCTCTTTACTCCTAAAAAAGCCGTTGTGGAATGTTGGTTCTGATATAGTTAATAAGTACGATAAAATTGTGTACAGGGTATAAAGCTTCTTGCTCAACCCTTTTGTACCTGGCAAATTAAACAAGTTTTTCAAAGACACCAAGAGTACACATTAATGGAACTTATATCTAACTTCCTTCAGTTTCTACATACAATTACATATTTATGTCTACCTTAGAGTAGTGTCAATATGTCGAGCATATGTTAAAGCATATTTCCTTGTATTCACAATTTGCTGTGCCGCAAAATGCGTAACTTTATTAGTTTTACTTAATGTCACATTATATTACATAATGTTACATAAGTTATATTTATCAACAATTGTAATTTAACCATTATAGCTGTTACAGAGCTTGAAGTTAAAAATTTACTGTCGAATAGATACACCATAAGTTTTTAAATTCAATTTTGCCGTACCTTACCTCTCTCTACCCGTTACTACACGAATTATGCACGAATAACCTAGATATTATATACTTCTCAATTTATTACCGCTATTTATTATCGCTATATAGTATAGAAGTGTTCAAAATTTCGTTGAAATTAGATCATCGGTTACTGAAAAAATAGGTTTAACTTTTCAACGTAAATGGCCATCGGTATTGAGCCACTTAAGCGTTAACATGACCCCTTTATGCCTTATAATGCGAAAACTAGGTATCTCTGTCAAAATGTACAGTACCGTATATGTCGGACCAACACTTTTTAATATTAAGAGTTAGTTAACCAATCCTTATTTATGTATCGCAAATAAGTTGTTCAACAAATATTGTAGGTGTGAATTTGAGTGAAGAAAATACTATATAACTATATGGTTATATATATAGTAAGTTGCGAATTTTTAAGTTGAGTATACTTCTTTAAGATTCACACTAGGAGTAAGCGAAGTTAAAAACATTTGTGTTATAAAAGAATATTGATCATATTAAATATTCGAATACACGTGTTTCTTAAACTATTTGTGTATCCACGAGCACGTGTATCCTTGTTCTACCACAAGTATTTTTAAACACATGGGAAAACAGCCTTTTAACTGGCTATTTAGATTAGGATTGAATAATAAGTGAATAATGAAATAACTCTGTTAATGACATTTTTAATTATAACACGAACAAGAGTATTTCCTACGCAAAAATGTACACTGTGCAGATGCTAGGTATATTAACACATTACAGTCCGGGCTGATTTCTGAATCGGGCTGAATCCAATAAATGGATCACATGTATTTTTGAGGACATGTTCAATATATTTCTCCACATACATCTCGAAGTTAAATCAAAAACTCTCAAACCGATATTCTTATTGTACATTAATAAAATAAATAATTCAATTGTGAAAATATATGTCACATATACATAAAACTAAACTTTTTAAAATGTTTCCATCGCCTTTATGTCATACATTACATTCTAAATTTAAAACAAAAAAGAAAAAACCTGGACAAGGGCTACCAATCTTTTGATTGATTATACCAATAAATTTTTGTAGAGCTAAAGTTTTCAAAATAATTTCGTTGTTATATGATTAAAAAAAAAGCTCAAAATATATTTAAATTCAGAACATATCCGCAGGTGGTCCGCAACGTATGGTTACGATCAATATAACATATAATCAATAGCAACCGATGTGACCTGTTCTTTCTTAGACAACAGTTACCTCTAACACAACACGCGAAAACGCGTGAATGAACTGTAATGTGTTAACTTTATTTTCTACGAAAATTGAAAAATTGAATGTCTCGTTGTTAGAGGAAATCCGATTATAAAGTTTGCCGAATAATTCGCAATGAAATTTATGAATATAATATTAGCAGTCAATCATAAGTAAAAACGTATAAATAAGACATTACTCGTATCATTTTTGATCACATTTTTCAAACAGATTATAAGATATTACGAATTGTATAACTCACATTCCATAAAAAAAATTACATATGGATGTACTACTAATACTTTAGGTCCCTGAGAAATTTTACAAATAATTTTGTCGAGACTTCAATTATTTAGAACTTTCAATTTTTCTCTAAAAACTCGAGACAATCTCCCCATTAAAAGCAGTGAAATTTAGAAATGACAAATGTATTGTATTAATCAAAAAGTGTTTTTATTTTTTATTTTTAGGACGTTTATATTAGCAGCAATATTAGAAATCTACACGTCCAATTTCCAAATGCTTGAAATCAAAATTGTATAAACAATGGAACCGCAGAGATCACTTGAACAGGAGGTAAACCTATTGAAAAGGGCTTGTGATAAATCAGTAAATGATAAATCAAATCGTATACCAAATGCAAACGTTCAAATTCGTTACAACTGTTCGCCGATGTCGGGCCAAACAGTGTCGAATCAGATGAATCGAACTCGAATTGGTGCTAAATGTTACTATGGGTATTGTTCCACTCAATTGACTAATAAACCAAATAGTATTGATCGTAAATACACAAATAGTGTATCATATTGTTGTTTGATAGTAAAAAAATTACTAGCTATAAGTAGTCAATTAAAATGTTTCATTGCTAAGGTATTCGATTGCATTATGATGGCAATACTGTCCGTATTACTATTAGTATTATCGATAATGATTGTAAATAGTACTAGAAAATTGTACAGCATATACTATAAACTGTCTAATCATTATTTAATATCGTCATCGAATGACTCAGTTGAGACCGTAATTGTATCGAATGTTTGTGATAGTAGCCCGATGGGTACAACAACGACTGAGAAATTGATGGAAAAATCGAGTGGTATTCATTCGAAACAATTATTGTACAATAAATTCAATATGATGGTGCTAAAAAATTTCCGTATTTGTATGGTGATGGTTATTTTGTTATCTATTGATTCATCGATGGCCCGTCCAAATTTAACAAATGGCCAGGTAGCTGTTTCGTTAGCAACCGATGAAGTAATCGAAGTAGGGACCATGGTTCGAATGGAAAGGGATATTGTTACCGAGAAAATGAAGGTAAGATTAATGATTATTTATTCTTGAATGATAAATTTTATTTATTTAAATAAACATATTTAATTAATTGGGTCGCCAATAGGGTCGGTATATGATATTATTGATGCTTATTTTTGATTATTTTGGTTTCGGTTAGGAGTCAAATATATAAAACAATTACCCATACGACAGGGAAGAGTATCAAATTTTTAAAGCTAAATACTAACGATGATTTATTTTCACAGATGAATATTTATGTCTATTAAAAGTCATTAATCATTATGTTAGTATACCAGAGGCGTGCAGTCAAAGCGCAGAAGATGCAGAGCACACCTGAAATATCAACAAAATCGTAACCAATTTTTATTGCTGCATATCTCTATTAACTCAAATTATTTTATTTAATAACTTTGAATTAGCTTTCAAAATTGTTTATACATTTCTTCTGGAAATGTGAAATTTTGTTAAAGGATCGTATCTGGATATAAAATAGATTTTTAAACGTTAAAAATTAAAATCGAAACTTAAAGCTCTCATTGTGCTTTTAATAGCTTGAATAAGCTTTCTTCCAAAAATTCCACATTTCATTTAAATTTAATGAATTGGATAAGAATTAGATTCCAAATTATTTAAAATACGTTTAATTTTAAGCTTTCAATGAGCCTTCAAGCTTTATTTTGGAAAAATTGAAATTTCGTTAAAGGATTGTTGTTTGGATTGAAAATAGATTTTAAAACGTAAAAAATAAGGTTCGGAAAATTAAGCTTTCTGGGAGCTTTTAAGCTTTTGCAGAGCTTTTGAACCAAATGTTTAGTTTTGATATTTTTGTATTTTTCCTCAACTAATTTAGAAGCTTCCTGCATCATTACATTTTTTTGGATCAGAAGAAAATAATTGGGAAATCCGGATCAAATGTGGCGATGCCCGATATTCAAATTTCTCGGTACGAGCCCTTATGAATATTTTTGTTTTTTCTAATAGATAAATTTCAACTATTCCGAAATATTTAATTTTATTATTTTTACCTAACTGTTAAAGCAATTTTCTGCGTTTTTACATTTTTTCCGGTCAAAGAAATCTGCACACAAATTATGCACATCTTATGGAGACATTGACCGCACGCCACTGTACCTAAGTAGGCCAATGGGTAATTCGCGTAAAATTAAAATCGCCAATTAGTAGATTTAATTTAACAAATTAAAATGATTGATATTATAGGAAATTCCAAGCTCATTAATCAAGCCATCTGCAACATTAAGTAGTATATTGAACAAACTTGGGGGAAAACATTCAGCTCAACAAGTGCCTGTTTCACGACTTTGAGATGCTTTCTAGAGATAGTATAAAAGGAATTAATGATTATTAATATTTATAAACTATTTAATAAATTATGGAAGCATTAAACAGCAATTCAATTTCATTTAAATTCATTTAAAAAACGATTAAAAGGCGTTGAACAGGCACATAAGATTTCTGTTAGAGTCATAGATCTAATATTCTAATAGTCTATTTTATCTAAGATTAGAGGAGTACAACATTTTATTTCTCCGTTGAATGTGGGTTTAGATTTTTAATTAAAATATTACTTTGTATTGTATATTTGTTTGATTTTATTTCAAATGGAAATTTTCCACTTGCGAATTTTTTTCGAAAAGAAATTCTTCTATGGTTTATCACAAGAATTAATTTATAGAATATAAGAAGTATTTACTTTATAGTAATAAAATCCTCTACCTTTCTTTACCTTTAATAACATAATAATCTTATTCAGTTCTGGGTATACTTTATTATGAAAACTATTTAAATTTATAGATATTATTCTTGTTATTAAAATAATCCTATAACTCTAAATGGCAACTTACCGTATTAAGTAAATATCTGGATCGATAAGACCCGAACTATATGTCGATGATAATAATATTATCATCTAATGAAAAATAAAGTTATATATTGTATAACAATAATAATATATATGAGGGTATATAATTAAATCTTATTAAATTTTTTTTTTTTGTGGATATAATTCAAATCATGACATTTGGAACGTTGTTCAAAGTTCTAATAAATAAACATAATTATAAGCTGTATCAACATTTAGATTAAGATATTAATATGATTGATATTAAATACGATTTCAAATAGAATTGAACACATGTAAATGTTTAATATCCTGAAAACAGACAAATATAGGTTTTAATTGGAACTCGATACTCCATTTTCTAGAAAACTTAATTTGTGAAACTGCGTAAATTGTGTAAACTGCGTTTTCTCCCACCCATTCAGCAAAAACAGCATTCCTTCCGAAATCATCTTGATATTTACCAAAAAATTGGTATTTTCTATTTTGTCGGTATTTTTTATATAAGTAGTCTTATATAAATACTCAGAAATTTCGTTAAGCACAAACCCTTAATAATTGAAGATGAGCCATCACGAGACCTAACATGAAACATGAGCATTGAGCATATACAATTATACATGTATATGCGGAAAATAGTGAAATTCACTATTTTGAGGTTAGCGGTGTCACCTCTATCATAGCATTACTATAATACAAGCACTGTTACAGAAATTGTTACGACCAAAATTATACTAAAAAAGTAAAGCACGCATACTATTATATCAAAAGGGAAAAAAGTAAATTTTAGATCTTGGGTTATCAATTTACAATTATAATGGCTTTCATGAGTAATGATTTTACTGTTTTTATGATTAAAACAATTACCTAACTTAAAAGATAAAAATAGTTTATTCTTAATAATTTTGTATGTTAAATGTAGTATTTACATATTTATAAATTATAATATTGAAATAAATAATTTAAATTGGTTCTGCTGGCTTGAGCTTTTCGCAGAAGGTTCATATCCATTCTTGTGTTGTCTTTTCTTTCAATTATTTTCATGAAATCGCAATTCAGTAACCACTAAAAAGAGTTCATATTAGTAAAAATAGTTGTATTAATATAAAATAAATATTTTATGAATGAAATATAAATATACATAGTTTTTATAGAAGTTATCCATAGTAATTGAAATAGAAGCGATATCTTTAACTTTTAATTATATGTTATTCGTATAATAACATAGAATACGCAGATGTTGACTGGGAATAAATTGTGAAGGCTGTAATAATAGTCGAGGATTTATATCGTTTCCCTTTTGAAGTCATTAATTTGAGTTGATCCACTATAACTGCCAAATTTTGTAAATGAAGAAATTCAGGAAAATTTTTATCTACTTCTGATAATGTTAATGCATTTCAGACTAGACTTTCAACAGAAGGTGGCTTATCAACGTGAAACTTATATCTCGATAAAAGGTTTTCTATTTGTGGCCAATTCAATAATCGCTGGCTTTGGGGTGGAATCCAATTTTGTTAAAGATAGTTTAACAATTACCAACAGTCACACTAACTTTCATGTCAGTTAAAGTTATAAAAAAATGTTACAGTTTTATTTTGATTTTAATGTTGCACTAGTGCTCAGTCTCAGTCAAGCAATGTTTTCAGAAATCATCAAACATTTTTCGAAATTAATTGGCTTGATTCTAACGACAAAGTTGAGTAAGAAAGATGATAAATCGAAACTAAATACTCATCTTATAGCATTACGTCTGTAATAAGGCAATGGGGACCAGAGATATGTGAAAAATAAAATATTCTCTTTGTATAACTAAAAATCCATGCGAAATATATCGTCTGTTTCGAAAATGAAACTATACAAGAGAAATATATTTTTTTGACATGAAACCTGAAAATTGATTCATAAAGCGTTTCTGACAAATTGTTGACCATATAACATCCGTAAACTGTATTGAACGTTCCTAATTTTCACCATTCAGTTAGCCTTTTTGCCACCTATGGTATATACCACCTATTTATAATTCATTATATGTGATGTTCCATAGGAAATGGGACCTTATCTTCCCAGAACGAAAATCCAGGTTTTTGCATTTCCTAAAATTACACATTATTCTCAATAAAAGGACATCTTAATCACCAGAAAATTCCAAAAATTGGCTAAGTTATAGCATTTTGAAATTGTAAAACGAAAATCTCAACTTTTGAGATATGGAGGTTCAAAGTTTCATAATTAACAATTATTGTATATAATTGTTGAGGTGGAGGTTGGGAAAATA
>JANTOP010002107.1:0-18440 GCA_027564815.1 Symmerus nobilis
CGAGGGTGGATTTCACCCCTTCAACCTCAATATGGGCCGCTAAAAAAAAATATGTATCTCTTATTTTTTCAAGAACTGTACATATGTAAGGAACGCTGGTCGTTAAGTAATATCAATTACCTATACATACCTGTTGTGGATGTACTTTACGATCATTTTTATAAAATCGTAGCATTCTATGCAGATAACGATCCCGGCTAAATTTATTCATTCAAAACTCAACTTGTAATTAATTACAGTGCAACCTCGATATATCGAACCTGAAGGGGAACGAGAAAATTTCGGTATATCGAAATTGACAAACAAGCTTGATTTTTACCAACCTCAAGAGGATTTCGTGCAGGATACAGTACAATCGACCATGTTCATACAATGCGCAACATTATAGAAGCGTGCAATGAATATAATATGGACCTAATACTAATCTTTGTTGACTTTGAGAAGGCATTTGATTCAATTGAAACATGTGCTTTATTAAACGGTAATGGGAAAAGCCAATCAGAAGTATGAGATTCAGAAACGTATTAATCTTGGGTGGGCAGCGTTCGGAAAACTGAAGCACATTTTTAACAAGAATTTTCCGATGTGTCTAAAACGATAGCTATTCGACCAGTGTGTACTGCCAGTCATGCCCTACGGCCTTTTACATTAACAGCGCTAACTGCTGATAAACTAAGAGTTGCGCAAAGAGCGATGGAACGATCGATGCTGAATATATCATTAAGGGTTCATAGTGAACAATTGATTAGGTCCATCAGCAATCGAAGGTTGCCGATATTGTGCAGCGAATGGTAAAATTGAAGAGGAGCAGGGCTGGTCACATTGCGAGACTTAACGATCATCATTGGATTTAGAACGCGATGGAATGGCGACCTAGATAAGGTCGTAGGGACGTCGGTAGGCCTCCAACAAGGTGGACAGACGACATAAAAAGGTTGAAATTTAACTGGAAGGAGTATGCCCAGTACAGACATAAATGGGAAACATTGGGGGAGGCCTATGTTCAGTAGTGTACTTCAGTAGGTTGATAATGATGATGATGATGATAATACATTTTAATAAATTGGGAATGTATTAATCAGCCATTAAGTTTCATTTAAATTCATCTAAAAAGTCCTTTAAAAGTCGTGGAACAGGTAGTTGCTGAGCAGAAAGTTTTAACCTTAAGGAAAAATTCGTCGATTAAAAAAAATAGTTGAATATGGTTATTGAATTTATGCCCGTTGTTGAAATTCTTTTTAAGCAAAATATGCACTCCATCCATATCTATCCGTTAGATATATAATATCAATCCGTTTGTATAGAAATCTAAATAAAGTCTTCAGGTTCAGAGGTAATAATTTCAATTGTGTAATTGTAGTACAATTAGTAAACAAACTACCATTACAAATTACTATAATTTAATAAATAATATTATAATCTAGACTTTTTTCATTAGACAACAAATGCAAGATACAGAAAATTGATTAGATTATAATTTTTCGTTTGCAAAGTCTGTCGCCAAGTGCCTAGTACAACAATATATTCGCAAAAAAAAGAAGAAACAGAAGAAAAGTTTGGAAAATTTTTTAAATATTATGTACACGAGTAAAGGATGAATATTTATTTAGATATAAAATAATTTGATTCATTACTACCATAAACAAAATAAAATATCTGGCATAAATATAAAAAGAATATAAAAATTAGTGGGTTAAAAAAATCACGAACGATATCTTTCGGTTACTGGTACCAGTATTCAAAAATGTAAATCGATATTGTATTTTGGCAAAATTATGTTCGTGATTTCGCTGTATTATAATGGCATTTTGGGATTTAAATAAAATAAATTAAATATTTAGTATAACAGTGATTTATGATTGGGGAAATTCGTTTAATTTTTTTGAAATTATCAAAAAAAGAGAAAAAAAAGAAATTTATTTCAAATTTAATAATTATATAAAAAACTCCTACATATTTGCCGTTTTCTGGCATCTATATATTCATACCCTTGAAAATCAATGCTCACGATCATTATTCAAAGATCAATAATTATTGATATCTACTAATACTCAAAGTGGAAGTTTTCAAAAGAAAACCATCGACTGGTTCTTAATTATATTTTAATAAGTAGTTCTATATTTATATTACACATTATTATATTTTAATTATAACTTTAATCGAAACGTGTTCTCAATGCATGTGGTAAGAAATAGAAAAGAAATGAAAAAGTAATGTGATTCTGATATTCAAAAATAATAATAAAAGCTTTGTAATATAACGCTTCATATACAGAAGGCATATTATGCACTTTAAATTTTAGATTGTAATTTCAATGATCAAACACGCTCTATTATAATTTATGATTATGTGAACTTGCATTTTTATTTTCAAGCACAAATAATATTGTCTACCACAAAAATTTGTTTTTTTTTTTTGTGGATTTAACATTCCGTTACTTGGAGTAATTGGAATATGTAGAGAAATTGAATTTATAGAGAAAAAACTGTACATTTTTCCATATATTTAATACATGTACCTACCGATCGCAATAGATACGTACATTTAATTCATGTGTCTCAACCGAAAGTGGTTAAAACTAAATAAAGAATCCAAATCCACTTACGAGAATTATAAAATTACATTTTTCAAATTAAAATTGATTAAAAGATATATCTTCCAAATACAAAACAATTTTCAATAATAACTCATAAATTTGTTAGATCACGATCACGATTGCAATATGTAGTTTATAAGACATTAATTAACGGAAAACTAGAGAGAGCAAAAAAAAAGAAAAAAGAGATACAAAAATATAAGAAATAACCCTTTCATTTATTAACTTTTAAATGATTTTCATTCAATAAAATTGACAATGAGATTTTCAAATAAATTGATTAAGAATGTTCAGTAGGTTTCGATGTAAAGCTCTATATATGATACCTTTCTATTAGCTTGTATAATATCCATAAAATTGGGAGAAGAAATTAATGACAGTGGAATATGTAGTAAAAGGTTTTGTGGTTAAGTTTTTATTTTACAAAATATGACATTAATTTAATGTATATACTCTACTTTCTTATAATATTATATGTCGTAAATAATACAATAAAAAAATAAAAATAACGTTTAGTAGCCTTATGTAAGTACCTCTATAAAAGAAGTACTGCCAAATGTGATGTTGAGTATTGAGTAATATTAAATTAATTTTTGGTTGGAAAATATTCACTCAAAAAGTCGCAACGTAAAACGTAAATAAAATTAAATCAAAATAAATTTGTTAGAGAAATAAGAAATGTACACAATTCTTTATGAAATTCCAAAATAATTCGAAAATTTCACTTTCCAAAACGCAATCATGAAACTCATAAACAATGGATATTGTAGAGGATCTTTCTTTATAATGTTTTAATTAAAGTATTCTTAGTAGCAGTTTCCCATAAATCAGTAGCGTGCGGCAATATATCCATAAGGTGTGCAAAATTTTATGACCCTTTTATAAAATGTTACAAGCTGTTATCATATGCGTTTGTTTTATTCAAAAGGTCATTATTCTGTGCTATTACTGGTGTGCATGCCGATTCCGATCTTCGGCCAAAAAAAAATATAAAAACGCAGGAAGTTGCTTTGACAGTTACCTAAGGAAAATCAAAAATTCATAAATTCTCCTACCGAGAAATTTGAATATCTCGGCATTTGATGCGGATTTCCTTTATGCGATCATTTTCTTTATACCCATAATAATATGCAGAAAGTTTATAAATTAGTTAAAAATACAAAAATATCATTACTGAACTTTTCGTACAAAAGCTCCGCAAAATCTATTTTCTATCCAAATGACGATCTACAAACGAAATTTCAAATTTTAGCAAAAAAGGTTGAAAAGTCTAGAAAGCTCATTAAAAGCCTAAAATTGAAATATTTTATATAATTTGGAATTGAATTTTTATTTAACCACTAAATTTCAATGAAATATGAAATTTTCGTAGAATGCTTGCCCAAACTATTAAAAGCACAACGATAGCTCTGTGTTTCGCACTTAATTTTTTACGCATAAAAATCTATTTTCCATCCAGATAACGGCCCTTTATCGAAATTTCAACTTTTCCCAAAATAAAGCTTTTAAAATTTGGAACACTAATTGAATTGAATATAATTATAAGCGTAATATATTTTAGAATTTGATTTTATTCGATTCATTAAATTTAGACAAAATGGGAAATTTACACTAAAAGCTTTCTCAGCCCATTGTAAGCTCAAGGAAAGTTTTAAGTTTCGAAGTTAATATTTTACGTTTTAAAAACTATTTTCTATTCAGATATCGGTTTTCACGAAATTTCCCCCGAAAATAAGATGCTTCAAAAATCTCGAAAGCTCATTGAATGCATATATGTATTTATGCAAAATTTCAGGCCGATAGATGAATTTTTAAAGGGCAAACAAGGACAATGAATGCATTCATGATAATATGCTTTCAATTCAAATCAATTCATTTAATTAAAGCTTTCGTAGAGATTTTAATTTTCCACAGAGCTTTTTGGCGAGAGTTTCCAAATGATAAAATGATTTGATAATGATTAAATAAATATTTTAATAAAAAGTTGTGGATACGCTTTAAGAAGTTTCTTAATGTTCGTTTTAGATAATTTCAAATTTCAATTAAATTGCGTTATTGAGATAGAAAATAAATTCCAAAACCTATAAATTTAAAACCGAAATGTATTCTTCCAGCTTTATTTTCCACGGACATTTTTAACAAAAATATCGGATTTAATTTACGTTTAATTATTCGGAGAAAAATTAGATTGTATACTGCTTAAAATAATTTTTTAATTAAAAGCTTTCGATGAGCTTTTGGAAGTTTCTTAAAGCATTTTCAGAAAATCTTCAATTTCACTGATTTTAAATTATTAGGGGGGAAAATAAATTTCAAAACGTATAGTAAAATGATTCAAAGTTATTAAATAAAATAATTAGCAATTTGCAGCAATAGAAATTGGTTACGATTTTGTTAATATTTCGGGTGTGCTCTGCGCCTTCTGGGCATTATTGATTGCACGCCACTGCAATATATTAATTTGAAATTGATATTAAAACTCATTGTCTCCAATCTTTATTTACAGAGTATTGAAACCTCCAGGTGGTGGAAGCAGTGATATTTTTGGAAATCAAAACGCACCTGCAACACCACGTACAACCGCCAAAAATCATATGAGCTCAAACATTTTTGCTGCACCGGAAAATCGAAATGGAAATGGACATGGACATGGTATGTTGTTATTATAGAATCTCTTTATCAACTTTTATTATGATTTCCTTCATGGCAGGGTCATTCCACGTTTTGAGACTCATATAGTGTAAAAATCAAACTGACGGAGGCTTACTAAATTTTTTAAAAGTCTTTTCGGTCAGAAATGCGCATTTGAAGTAAATGCAAGTATATTTTGGCCAACGAGTCACTAGTTAATGTTATCTCTGCACTGGAATGACTCAAGAATTACTAGAAATTACTTATTCGTCTCATTTATAAAGAAAATTTATATAAAATTGGGTTTAATTGGAAAATGAAATTTCTTTTTTGCAGTATATCAAGGAGAATATAGATACTTTTTTATTGGTATATATTTATCTAAATTATTAATTAATTGTGCAATATAATTATTATCTGATATGTAACTTTTTATTGGATTAAGTGCCACAATTTGTTTTATTTTCTTAACATAAAATAACTCAAAATTAAAGCAAATTGCTATATAATATATTTTAATTTATAAAACGCAAATTTCCGTTTTTTCTTATTTTAACAAAATAATTATTTTGATCTGAATAATTGAGCATGTGTAGTTAATTAAATTATGTCATGTCGGTAATTATTCAATTTGGGGTAATTTGTATTGTTAAATTTATTCACCGTATTTAACTAAAAATCGATCAGATTAGTAGATGAATTTTAAATTTTATATACAAGTCAGGTTATAATATATGGTGAGAAATATAGACCACGCACGAACACTTAATTAGCTAGAATTAATCTTGATCGAGTGATTTTTGCATACGAATTTGTAAAGAATTCATAATACAAAATACTATATTCTAATCCAACCAAATTAACAGCAATTTTAACATATGAAGATGAGGAAATATTCTTTAGAAATGAATAAATAACATTTGTCCCAAGAATAATAATATTATGTGTTTTCATATCTTAGATTTTAAGTAACTATAAATCCTAGACCTGAGAAATAATTTTTAAAATAAAAAAAAAATTTCCATATAAGTAATATTTTTTCTTTGGTGTTATTGCATTAATTTTTTTGTTTAATAAATTTTAAAATATCATATAATTTTAAACGATGGTTTTACTGCTGCTATAAAAGCAGTATTACCAGATAATAAATTTTACCTTAAATCTCTAAATCTTATGGAAATATTTTTGATAATGGAAGCATGCATAGTAGTTTTTTTTACATGCCTTAAACTACTCTACACACAACAATCTTGAATTTATTGACCTTAAAATTGACAACGATTTAAATTTAAATATAATTGGTATGGCCCTTTTTGGTACTTAAAAACTAAAGTCACGTTTTATTCTATACCCGCCGAACATATTCTCATATTCTTTTTATTTTTATTTTCTAACGAAATAGTACAACTTAAATTCAAAATACGGCTAGATAACTATCTTTTGATAAAGGGTTCAAAATATTTAGAAATGCAGAGTAATTAGTGTAGAAAATCCCTCCAGATAATTTCCGTTAATAAAACTATCTTATTAAAATGAAAAATTCGACAATATAAAAGAGAATTTCCTTTAAGAAATACATTTATTAAAATTTAAATACAATTATTGTCATTCAAAATTTAAAAATTTAATTTAATTATTATCATACCACATAATTTAGAAAGCATGCCCTTCCTTCACTAAATAAAAATTTCCCATTTAGAAATGGTCTTTAATAAAATTGTCAAGGTAGTGATTTCCGATTAAATCACATCTCAACTCATCGATTAAGTTTGCCATATATTTTATATCAAATAATTTGACACAAGAAAAAGTATTTATGAAATATTATTTCCAATTAGCAATTAATCTCTACCAATGCGGATAAATTTATCACACAAACGTCTCATAATAATGCGTGCGGGTATTATTATTATACAAAATGTTTACATTGAAACATTTTTATTAAAAATTATTTAGCCATGTCAAACAAACAAATCTATTCCAATTTCCCAGAGGAAAGAATTTTCCGTATAAAGTTGCTAAATGAAAATGGTTGTAATGTGGCCTTGTGGAATTTTTAGATTAAACTTATTTTGACATGAAACTATTATGATTTTTCAACTGCCACAGAATCCGAAATGAAATATTTGATTTGAACAGGGAGAGGTTATTGGTGACGATAATTGATTCCATAAACGCGAGATTTAAAGCGGAATTTTTCTTCTAATTTTCAATTCTGCTATTTATTGTATAACTTTCCCTGATTTATACTGAACTATGTTTCAGAAGTTTTCTGGGAAATCGGAACGGATTTTTTATGATTTTCCTGATTTTTCTCAGAATTTCTTCCGTTCTCCATTTTATTATTTTAATCTCTCTTTTGACCTACTATTTCTAGACGTTTATTACTTTATTCTATTACATTTTTGATTTATTGACAATCTTTGCTATTTTTTACAGCCAAAATTCGGAAGAATTTAGAGAAAAAGTCGGGGAGAAATTGTTAAAATTCAGAAAAGTCGATCCAAATTTGGGAAAAGTATAGAATTGGCGGGAAAAAGTCATTGAAACATAATAAATTAATTTGATGTAAAAACGATATCAAAATGAATTAATTTAAATCTTAATTGTAAAGCTATACATTTCCCACAGAGCTTTTTCCCGAAAATTAGACATTTCATTTAAATACTGGACTGAAAACGATTGGAGAAAAGTAATTTTCTCCAATGAGAATAAGTTTAATTTGTTCGGGTCAGATATTATCAACTACGTAAGACATTGAAAAGGCAAGCGGTACTCTGCCGACTCTATTTCACCTACCGTGAAGCAGTCACTTATTATATTATAGTAGGTAACGGCTTTCTTGGAGAAGCACGCTATCAAACGATTAGATTGGCCAAGTAATCGCCCAGATCTAAATCCAATAGAGAATCTTTGGGGTATTATTAAGGCTAAATTAAAAAAAACAACCCCTACGTGAAGCCAAATGCTGGATTTAGACGATAACTTGTCGAGCGACATTATAGCCTAACATGAGATATTTACTAATTTAATACTAATCTTAAAAATAAAATACCAAAAGTTGAATTAGTAACTCCAGAAATTGAACTAGAATTAGGTCACTCGGAAAATGGGGACCATTTATCACTAAAGCATTCTTCGGAGAATTTCATCAGAAAAATCGGAAAATCTCATAAAAAATGGAAGATTTTGAATGGAAATCATGAAAATATGATTATTCCCAGGAAACTTCATGAAAATAGAAAAAAACTTGTACATTTCAAAACTTGAGTTTATATTTTCTTCTTCTAGTTTTCATAAAAAGTTATTTTTTTTTTTTAACAAAGGATAATATTTTTAATCAAATTTCTAAATCCCAGAACAGGAAGAAGTCACACGAGCTAAGTCTAGGGGATATTTAATTTTATATTGAGGCATGCATCACTCATTTCGGCCTCAAGATCTAATCTTTTAGTGCTCATAAATGATTATTTACCAGATGATATTCAGAGCCGAATACCTTATCCATTACTTAATGTGATGGTGGTTAATTTTTAGTAAATTTAAACCAACCGGCAATAAGTCTTAGGTATTCTTTCTAGCGAGCTTTCTAGTTCAATTCGTTTGTTCTATTCTAATTTTACTATTGATTACTATTAACTGACAGAAAAAAAATGTATTTCATTCATAACTTAACATGTGCTAAATTCATAAACAAGCGTTTCCTACTGTTTAACTTTTTGTGATTTATATTGCATGATTACGATAGCTAAACTTCGTCAAGCATTATAAATACTATTAATATGTAATCGTGTTTGCTAGTCAACTCTATATAAGTTAGTAATTGATTAAAATGATTACGAAGAACGGTTGTTAGTATTTACTATATTTCTTTAAGCTTTGATGACTAGTATTTTTAACATATTATTAACACCAGCACCGGAATGACTAACATACATTTTCGAAATTCTTCTGAAGTGAAAATAATATCCGGTCTGGTTATATCAGTTCCACCCTATTTATATCAATGGAATCCATACAAAAATAATTCTACATACTAGTTAATTGACAGGTAAATATAACGTAATCCGTATCTCCTGTTGTTATTTTTGTTATATACAATTGTAATGCCAGAGGATGTACACCTTAAGTTACAAATTATGCCGGAGTGTGTAGTACTTTTATATACCTTAAGGGTGGTAGTAATTTTTTGAAATCAAATAGTGGAAAACGTGAAATTTAACCCTTTAAAAAGTAGGCCACCCAAAACCCAAATTAAAATACATTTCCAGTGTTACCATACGAAACTTAGCATTAAAGCACCATTTTTAAATCAGAAATTTAAAATGAAATTGCTCTAAATAATATGTTGCCAGAAGCCCAACTATATAATACATGTATTTTTCCATTTTTAATTCAATTGAAATTGCTAATTTAAAATGCAAGCGATAATAAATGTCTTATTTTTTCGTAAAAGAAAATAATAATATGCATGGCCTAGACTCCGATCTATTGATTTTTGGTCAGTACTTGATTAATATTCATTCATAACAAGTATTATACTAGTTCCCTGCACGTATACTAGGACAGTGAACCTCAATTAGATATCTACCGCGAAAATTAAAATTTTTCACAAAAAATCAATTCTCATTTAAAATAAAAATAACTCACTGAAGAAATAATGAAGAAATAATTTTTACAAAATTTCAGAGAATGATTAATAAATACTGGGACCTTCACTTCGTTTAGCAATTTACTTTTATAGTGCCATGAATGATAATATGAATATATTTGTTGGTAAAAGTTTGTAAAACCGTTTAGTTATTCGGTACATTGACCTTATCGATTCAGAATATACCACCAACCCTATATTGTTGTTTAGGTTGAAGGAATGTTTCTTCCTATATGATAAGGTATTTTAATATTTTGTTGAAATGAACTGTGTTTTACATATGATAGGAGTCAAGAGAAATCAATAATATGCCTAGCCTACATACTGAACATTATGGCTTTTTTCCGTTATTCATATTAACTTACATAAAATAATATAATGTTTCATTATTCCTATAGCTACTGCTCCCGACTACTGTTTCAAAGCCTATACCTTCTTTTAGGGAAGAAATTACTGGATAATAGGTGTTACATAACTACATGCATAAGGGTTTTGGTTTACCAGTTTCCGGCGATATAATCAGGGTAGTTTACACATTATATGTACTATAGTAGTGTAGATATCAAGAGTTAAATAAAACATTATTCTAACATGACCACAAATTTGTTGTTATGATTCCAAGAGAACGTATCATTCAACGAAAAAAAATGCATTATGGTTCCTGTAGTAATTAAAAAAATTTTAAGATTTGGGTGAATGAGAACAAAATTTAATTTTCTTCTGGATATCAAATTATGAACGAAATTATTAAAATGATATGAACGCAATAATTTATACATACGAAATTTATCAAAAATGAATAATTTTTTTTAACAAATGCACAAACAGAATTTTAGTTAATGTTCTATTAAAGTAGAAAATATCCTGTTAAAAAGTACAAGGGATTTCCGCACTGTTTCGATGAAGATATAAAGATATACATGTTTAGTCCCCTTAACTATTATTACAGTTCAATTTTTTAGTATAATTCCTAGTGTATTATAGGAATTTATTCTCTGGCATACTTTTTTAGGCGTATTCGCATTCAGGAGCGAATTTTATTTCTTGGGAAATTAATTGTTCTTATTTTGAAAATGGAAATTTGTAGAGTGAAATTTTCTGTCGTTTTATTGTTTTTTTTTTTATTTCGAATGTAATCATCAAAATATCCTTGTAAAGATTTCAAAATCATTTATTTAAAAAAAACAAGATCAGAAAATTTATTTATTGTTTATAGAAAATTATCAGTTAAAAAAAAATGAAAACCCCCAAATTAATCCATGGGCCATACGCCCGATTCTATATAAAAGAAGACGAAGAACCGAAACCACAACAACTATTCGATTTCGATTACCGTAACCGACCGGACGTGCGATCATCATCGGTCCCAGTTCGAAATCGAATAACAGATTTAGAGAAGCAGTACGGCACCAAACATTCGTACGGACGACGATTACCAAACCCGGACCAGTGTTGCCAAGCACCCGTTGCAAGACCGCGACGCTCCAGCCGAAGGGTTGACATCAATCCGGTATTTTTGCAGGAACAGCAGCGACAGCTACAACACCACCAGCAACCGAGAGAACGCCCGTTAAGAATACGTATCGAAGCAATTGATCCAACTAATCCACAGTCACCGTTACGATTAACGCGAATACGAGATACGACTGGATGTGCCGCAACCATCTCGTGAAACTAGAACGATTACGTTGAGGAAAATTAGTTAACTTCTCTGGAATCATGAATTATATAAAATTATAATTTTACTATCCAAATTCCATTATAAAATTTGAAGAAATTCGCTCATTTGGCATATGAGTCAAAATTGATTTAATATCTTAATTATTACCCTTATCTGTGAACAGAAAACTGTGATTCAGCCGAGGAGGACATTCTGATGGAGACAGAAAAGTTGTTCTGTTTTTTTATTTTTTTATTTTATTAAGTGTGTTTGCGTACTCGACTTTCGGTAGAAATGGGTAAAAATTTTATAACCTTTTTACCCGAAAAGTGTTCGCCTTTCATAATATTTCTACCCATTTCTAGACAACATAAATCGTTAGGTAAAAATGGATAAAAATAAAAACATTAAGATATTAAAAATGTCAAATTGTTAATGAGAAATAGAATTGTTAATTGAATTTATTTATATTTAATTTAAATAAAAAATTTAACAGCCGATATCCTCTTGTCTGACTGCAGATCGCAATATGGTTGGCTTTTTTTAAATTTAGTTTTTAAATTACATAATTGACGACAAATTCGGAAAGCTTTTCGAATATGCAGGTATTTCTTCATAAATATAATTCAGGATCCAATGTCTCGCTCGGTTCCTTTAGTTTTTCCTCGCATAGAATTTATAATGATTTTACGCTCCGAGTTCAAAAAATTGTTAAAGAAGATTAATTCTAAATCAAAAGAAACTTTATCAATTTACCAATTTCTACTCATAGAGCGTTCCTTACCCTCACTCTATAATTACCCATTGTTACCCAATAATACGAAAACACACCTCTTATAGGATAGGTACATCTGGGTTCATTATGTATTAGCGGTACAAATAAGTCGCCGTTTTCTATCAAAAATTAGGAATTGATTGTGAAAGAACTCTTCATCTTTTGAGGATATCCGCGAATCGAATCAATTTTTGGTATCTTTATATAATGTAAAGCGCAGCTCTGACAGACCATGTACCACCGACCGGAACAAGTGATAATCGGAAAGGGCAATGTCTGGTGAATACGGCGGATAGGGTAGGACTTCCCAATTAAGTGTTTCCAAATAGGTTTTGACAGGCGCCGCAACATGCGGAATATGCGGACATAATTGAATACAAGAAATTTTACTTGAAGGTCTTTGTATCGCATATACTTCTAATAATATCTATTACGAGTATTGATATACTCAAAATTTGGAAACAATTTCGATAATAGACTTCTAAGTTTATACCTGAATGTTATAAACGTAAGTTAAATAAAGATCTCTTTATTCCTTGGAACATTTACTCTCTTCACCTAATTAATCACGTTTTATTTATAACAAGTTCTTATCACAGAATTTTTTTGTTTCTAACGATTATACTCTCAATGACTAATCAAGTGGCTGTAATAAACCCACTTCACAAAATTGTTGAATATTCCAGTTTTGGGTGTCACAAAAAAGGAACATCACAGAATAAATTTAACGTTAAAATCATAATTATAAAGTTATTTCTTAGTTTGCATGATTTTCATATCCTTTCCAATTAAATTAAATTGCCATAATTTTTATTCTTTTATTTTCATTTTCTGAAATAATCAGCTGAACATCGACGTTATCCAAATCAAGATTCCCACAATCGTTTATTTGGTGAAGTGGAACGTCCGTATACGCCAGCTAAAAATCTTCCAAAAAGTAATATACCAATTGGTAGCGATGCTTTGGATTCACCAAAACAATCGACAACCAATGGTAAGGTAAATGGACATTCAAATGGATCTTCAAATGGTCATTCAAATGGGCATAATACGGCTGGTGATTCGGCAATCGCTAATGGAAATGGTTTGAAAAATGGTAAGTTTTAAGTTATGTTAAATTGATGTATTTAGACTTATTTAATTCAAATATCTATAAATCACATTTTCTTTAACATATATTGAGGGAATTTATTTATAATTTATGTGTGTGATTTCAATTAAATTGATTCCCTCAATGTATACAATACTTTCTGCACAATATCAAATTATTGCATTGTTTAATCTTATAAGAACATTATCGAATAGCGACCTTTCGGAGATTTTGAAATTCTATTAGCGAACAAGGTTTTTAGGTCAATTTAAGTTTATTCACATTTCAATAATCGGATCGGATCAAAACAATAAAAAAAATATATCTGCAACAACTTTTTGGTTACAACTCGTGTACTATTACGATAATTATAAAATTTACAATTACTCGGTATATGCATTCAAGCATGCATTTTTTAATTGCAATTTCATATAATCAATTTTCATACTTTGATTAACAATACAATAAATTTATAATAACAAAGTCAAGGTTTTATTGAAGAATGATCATTGTTTTCATGTTGATACTTGTTCAGCGTGGGGTCTTTTTATTATAATACGGGATTAAATTAGCAATTTTAAATTGAAATTATGAATAGAAAATAATAACTTTCGGTTCGCGGAAAACCTTCAAATATTAAAACTGATGGCTTCCGCTGCTAGAACAATAGAATGATTTCGATTGAATTTAAGAAAAAACTAATAATTTTAAACAAAATAAATTTAATACCTATTCACCAATATCAACGTTATTTATGGAGGACATGTCTCCTTTCTCAAGAAATTGCTTGCAACCTTCAAGACAGCAAAATAAATTTTTTTTTAAAGAACCTATATGAGAAACGTTTTTCATAAAATCTTTCCAAGTGTTATCGTTATCGATTACTATCGTTATCCTTGGCTTTCATGCTATTATTTTCACTAGACATTAAATTGTTAAACACAAAGAGGAAATAAAAACATTTTCTTAAGTTCCTGATTGTAAACTATTCGATTCGAAACCTCTCAGCAAAATAATAAGAAATTGTAAATCTTGAAAATCATAATGTTAATTAAATCAGACAAAAAATAGAAAATTGAGAAATTTTAAGAAAAACAAATGGACAGAGAATTTCAAGAAAGTTGAAAAATTTAAGGGGAGATATACCTGGGATATCTAGGAGCCGGAAAAAGGTTATTTTTGTGAATTTTTTTAAGGAATTTATTTGATTATCGGATCGGGGGTTTTTCTATCTAAAATTATATACATTCACGAATACTTTAAATTTTTTTTTATCATAAAAGTACCAAAATTGTCGGTATTGTGGTATTTATTTGGGAAAGCCGAAAAAAAACTCATAAAAACCGTACCCATTGGTGTTTCTTTAAAAATAATCTGAAACGAAATACTAAAAAGATTGTTAAACTATTATGTAGTCTTAGTAGTAGCCGATTTTGAGAAATATAGATTTTTGGCCAAATGGCTAGCGCTTGAACATATAACATAGCGATTTTCTATACAAAAATTGGTTCTTATTTTGCTTCTAAAAAACCTAAGCAACGAAAAAAAAAATCCTACGACTAGATGATGTACACTTGTACAGAATAACAATAAAAAAAACTCAAGGTAATCGGTTCAGTGATTTTCGAGAAATTTTGGGTATCGATTTCAAAAAGATGGTTTCGAGAAAAACGCTTTTGAAAATTTGTCTGAGTAAATAATGAAATTTTTCAACGTAGAATCATGAATGATTAAAAAATGATCTAAAAATTTTCATTAGACATTTTTGCGACCGCAAGCTTCAAGAAAATGTAATAATTGAAACATCGATTTTTGGACAATGCTAGGATGTATATCTCCCCGTAATATAAATTAAATTAGGAAATCTCTGAGAATTGAAAATAAAATTTCATAAATTTCGATAAGTTTATAGAACCAGTTCATTCATAAAAAACGTAAAAGTATAACTAAAACTAAAAAAAAAATTTGAAAATTGGGTAATTACATGAAAATCAAAAATTGTCGAAATTTTCGGACTTTCATATATTTTTGATTTTCACGTAACTTTCTAATTTTTTCTTATATTTTCGCTTTCCAGAAATTTTTCTATTTTCATTTCAATTTTTAAATCTTCTGATTTTATTTATTGATTTTATTGTGATTTTTACAAAATTTACCGAATTTTTTGAATTTTCGGGTTTTCAAGAAATGTTTTGATGTTTACGATATTTTCGTATTTCCGCTAATTATACCTGTGCCTCCGAAAAGTCTTGTACAACACAAATTTCTGAGTTGCTATCGTTTCCGAGAAACTATATTCCTTAACCTCAAGAAAATAAAAATCTGATTCCTATTTCGATTTTAACATGAGACAGTTAACAGTAAGAGATTTGGCTTCGTATTCATATGTCGTGTACTTTAAAAAAAAACTCCTAAAAAAGTCCTAGTCCTAGTAAAACTGCTCTTGAAAATCGTCCTCATTAACTTAATTTTTTTGTGCCATTTTCCATGCTATACATAAGTCTTCCAAAGGAAAATGTGTAAGTATTTAGATCTTAATGTATTATTTTTTAAATACTGTCTTCTCCGTGAAAATAATATTAAATATTTGAATATTGTTTTCGAAGATGAGAAGAATACTAAAAACGAAGAAGATAATAAATCCTTCCAACTACTTAGGTTATGTATATTACAAGGAGAGTAATAGCAGATGGATAGCTCTGATATTCCTACAACTTCCAATATATTCCCCACTTCCAGAAATTATGTCCGTATTTCGGCGGATTTATCAATCTGTGCTAAAATGTTGTGGATATAATTATGAAGGATTGTGAAAATTTTTAGAGTAATTAATAGTAATGTAATCATTTACTAATTGATTATATTAATAGTAATATAGTTTGATTGATATGATCCTGATTTACAATAGTTAGTTAGTCGCTAAGCTTAGAATACATGGAAATCCAGCTTCGCGTACAATATTCTTAAGACTGTAAAGGTTAAAGAAATATTTTTAAAAATTATCTTCAAATATCTAGAATATCGTCGAGGCCAGTTGTCGGCACCATGATCGAAAACGTTCAGTTGTCGCAATTTTATATTTTAAATATGTATTTGTAAAATAATGGTAATGAATTTCACGGTTAATTCCCAAATCTTTGGAAATCACTTTAAAATTCACTAACATTTTTAATGTTCATGCTTTAATTGATGCGAGATTCAAGAAACATAATTTTATTGTTGGTATTGTCTTCAGGATAAAGTCTTCAACTAAGAATGAAATATTTACTTAAAACTAGGATTTGATATAATAACATGCAACATGAAATGAAAACAGCAATTTAACAATGAAAATCATAAGTCACGTTCGATTATTTATGTAAAATCTGTAGGTAGCAATGAAGTTATACGAATTTCATTGTGGGTTATGTATTATATGCTATACGCACATATCAGCGGCGTGCGGTCAACATCTCCATAAGACATAAGAGATTATCAAAACTAAACGTTTCGTATAAAAACTCTACGAAAATTTAAAAGCTTCCAGAAAACTTTATATGGCGAACCATATTATTTCCGTTGTAAAATCTATTTTCTACCCAGATAACGATCCTTTAACCAAATTTCAAATTTTCGCAAAAAAAAAATCAAAAATCTCGGAAGTTTATTAAAATGCGTTTTTTTATCACTTGGAATCGAATTTTTATACGGTTGGTAAATGAAATATGGAATTTTCGCGGAAAGCTTATCCGAACTATTAATGGCTCCACAAAAGCTCGAAGTTCCAAACTTAATTTATTGCGTTTTAAAATCTATTTTCTATCCAGATTGAGATCAGAAAAAATGCTTCAAATATCTCGAGATCTCATTGAATATATAAATCCTAAATATAAAGCTTTTTTACCGCTTTCGATTTCATCACATGAACCACATGAAAATTTCGAATTTAAATTTAGGAGACCACTTAAGTTCCATACTGACCAAAATAGTATTTAAATTAAGAGATTTCGCTGAGCTTTTCGGACTTTCTTAAAGCTTTTTCAAAAATTCTTGCATTTCCCAGATTCTAAATTATTGGATGAAAAATAAATTTCAAAAGACCGTCGACCAGATTTGAGTTAGCAGTTTGCAGCAATAGGAATTGGTTACCATTTTGTTAATATTTGAGGTTTGCTCTGCGCTTTCTGCGCATTAGACTGCACGCCACTGGCACATATGATTATACAATTGGAAAATTTTAAAATATGTAGACAAATACTCGTGAGGAGATGTTTGCCGGCCTCTAGTCTAGACTCTAAGCTCTAAGTTTGACGTTTAACACAAATTTATGCATAATCCTTATGAAGAATCTTCAAAAATTTCCCAAATTTCGGGAAACCTTGAAAATTTGCCAATTTTATTAAATCCAGAAAATACATCAAAATGGAAGAGCTTCATGAAACCGAAAGTTGTGGTAAAATTATAAAAATATATTATTTTGAGACATATTCTATTTTATGGGTGTAAATTTTCTAATTTGTATGGAACTTTTGATTGAGATTAAGAAATTGAAGTTTTTCTTCCTATTCTCACTATTTATAGAGAACAATGGAAAGAAGTTTCTTTTCTACTAGTTTGACAGAAATATTCCTCTCCCCGAGTATAAACCACTGGTTATTAGATAAAAGTTAATCCCATCTTTGGTTGTGAGGGCCGATGAATATGAATAAAAAATTTGTTTTTCAGAATTGGAAGGGTCATAATAACAAATTAAAGTTGTATTTGATCAGATTTAAAGTTTGCTTATAAAAACATTCGAAATTACATACAGATTAGATGTATATGTATATTAATTATATCCAGAATTAGAAACAAATTTTAATGCAACTGTAATTTAAATTCTAATTTAAATCGTTTATATTGAACCTGGGTTTGACCTGGGATGCCGGTATTAAGGTAATAGTAGAAACGGCATTTCCGACATTTCCAAACGGCAAACTACTAGCACAGAAAACATATATGAAGAACATTCTCTTTCTTATAAGAGTTTGTCATAGAAAACGATAAATAGCGACGAGT
>JANTOP010002118.1:0-36211 GCA_027564815.1 Symmerus nobilis
TAACAACTGTGTAAGTGACAATAATACGTAGGCTGATAACGACAATCAAGCATGGTCCAGCTATGACAACCAAACGTGGCCCAGTTTTGGTTATTAAGCTCTGGCCAGCTCTGGCAATGATGCGTGGGCCAATGATGATAACCAAGCCTGGCACACTGTTATCATTCCAGACTTTTACCAAGGCTGGGCCAAAACGGGCTTACAAGCGTGGGCCAGAGTTACACAGCATTGCGCCAAGCTTGGCCCATATCTGGGCCCGTCGTCTTTTCTTGTATGGGAATCTGTTTCGTTGAATTTTATCCGACTGCCATTTGTATTTGTTTTATTTGTGGTATATGATTATTATTTGCAGATTTGTTGGCAGACGAATTTTTTTTGGAAGAGAAATATTTTTTTAGAAATATTTAAGGACATTTTTGGAAATAAATGATCTACTAAGCCTCCAGATGGGTCATTTACCCTGAGGAAAGATGACACCCTCCTCTACCTAACTGAGAAACATTTTCCGGGTAGTACAATTGTGAATACCAGCCTATCGCTAAAATATCTATGCTCCCGGTTAATTAGTATGACTGGGGCACTGCCTGTGATATTGTACACTTTACTAAGCTAAAACGTGCTATTGATTCATTTAACCCTTATAAGGCAGATGGTCTCTATGGCATAAGGCCCATTATGCTTCAAAAGGAGTGTGAGGCAATTAAATTTGCTCTCATTATAATAATGAGATCCAGCATTGCTCTAAGCTACATTCCAATAAGTTGGCGAAGAGTTATGGTATGCTTTATTCCGAAGCCCGGGAAGTACCCGACTCGATCATTCCGGCCAATCAACCTTATTTCAATTCTTCTTAAAACTTAAAATTACATGATGCCAATCAACAGGCGTTCCAGAAAAGTAAATCGGTGGATTCGGCACTTCACCAATTTACCTGCCGTGTTGATTTGGCTACTGAGAAAGGAGAATACGCTATTGGTACTAGTGTTTCTATTGAACAACATTGTTCGATTGAACGACTCTTTTTTTTATTCACTTATCTGAAAAGATTCAAAGGAACTAGTTCTTCGAGATGAACGAAAATTCCCACCTCTAATTGGTACTTTTCTACATATTGACAATGCTAGTTTCGAGGCCAACAAAATTACTGCAACTAGGTTTGGATTTGAATCACGCTGACCAATTGGATTCATCATATGGTCGAATCTTGGTTCTAAATAAACACACAGCCTATCGTGAAGCTAAGGTAAATAGAGGCTGTCCACAAGATTGTGTTTTATCTCGACTTCTGTGGAGTATTGTAGTAGGCCCCCTTATTGAAGAACTTAATGGGACGACACTTCTATATGAATCGTTGTAAAATAGTGGTGCAATATGAATCAGTTAAGCGAATCCATACAAATCTAATCAATTTCCGTTCACAAAACGGCGAAAAACTTAAGGTTTGGTCCATAATACAATCTTCGGAGAGGACATATGTTTAAAGAAAACTGTTAAACTCCTCGGGTGATACTAAATTAGACTTCTCATTTAGAAGAGAAGTTGCAAAAATCCAGAATACATCTATGCACATCAGTGCCGTAGGGTGACAGGCAAAAGCTGGGACTGAATCCGAAATATTTACTCTAGATTTACTCTGCGTGAGTCCTATTATTAGTCATGCAGCTATCGTGTGGTTGCCCAAGACCGTTAAGAATGCAACAAAATATAGGCTGGTCAAGTTAGAAAGACTAGGTTGCAATTTGATCCCTTGTGCAATTAGGACCATTTCCACAGCTACGCTTGAGGCACTACTAAAGATAGTACCTTTAGATATCTATATCAAACAAGTCGCTAAGTCTACTTCCATTAGGCTAATGAGGGCCGGATGCTGGGATAAACGTTGCCACAATTTCGGACATTTCCCTATTAGTATAAATTTACTCAAATTAAATCCTATATTTGGGATGATCACGGATAAAATTACTCTCACTTTCAAATTCATTAAAAATTTGTCTACAAAAATTCCTAACAGGAAGAAATGGGTTGGTCCAGCTGCTGCCTATCCTCCGGGGTCCGGCTCTGTATCCAGATGGTTTCTATAATGCGATGACAGCCGGCCCAGGAATCTATTCTTCGGACCTCTCTTTGGAAGATAGTACAGCGCTTGGTGCATATTGCACTGTCTTCCAGGCGGAAATTTTGGCTAAATAGGAAGTGTGCTGACGAAAACGTCTTTATTTGTTCTGATAGTCAGGCTCTAGAATCTACGAGCTTAAAATCTAGGTCGACCATTGAAGCCAATATATATCTCAACAAACTGGGATAAAATAGCTTCGTTTGACTTTTATGGGTCCCTGGTCACAGTAGGTAATCAATGCGACAATTTTACATCCCCGGAATATGCTCGTTTTTTAACTCAAACTCCTAATTCTGTAAGAGAATATTTCCCATCTCTACTTTTTAGAGATATTTTGTTGATGATTTTTGAATGATGATTTTTTTAAATCTGATTGACTTACATGGGATGATCCGATGGAATTTCTTTCATCGAACTGTTTCTTGTACCAGAAGAATCTGCTGCTATAGAGTATTCAAAATATAGAATTTCGGATGGATTATATAGCTGCCTATCTCTTCTTATAGTTTAATAATAATTGTACTTAAGTATGCAGAGCGAACTTACTTTATCTTTTACCATAGCTGAATTTTTTGTGAATCGTTCTAGAACTAGAATTTTTACGACAGTATAAACAGATAACAATTCGGAATCTTTCATGAAATTAACTATTAAATCATTTCGTGTATTTGTATTTCATATAAATTTTACATACGGCTTACAAAATTTCCATCTCATCCTTTCCAGTCATTTTCGACACTCGACTCGTCGGACTTTCCTCGAAATTTACCGACTTGTTCAAACCGTCGACCTCTGAAGAAAATTGCTAGGGAAGTCAGAATAATAAATGGGCCCTTTCCGGATTAGGCATGGAATCCATAAAAGAATATCCATATATCTGTCCGATTAGGTCCAGACAGAGGAATGATATGTTCCCAAAACAATATTTAACAGGGTCCAAATAGGTAGATAATTAAGCGACACAAGGCTACCCAAATTATTATTGTTCGTTCAAAATTGTACCATCTACCTAATTATGTAGGTATAGCAGATATATTAAAATGAAGTAAGAGAAAATGATTTCTTCATGGGTCTTACCGAATTTATAATTTTTGTTCACATGTTCCGACTTCATTTTAAAACTTACTCGATATTTCTCAATATTTTGCAGACTAACTTTCGTTGTTCTATAATCAATTCAGTTTCTGGCTTTATAACCCGAGTATGTTCCGAGTGATTATAGCCTAGGGTAGAATTAACTTTTGGTGAGGGTTTAGGTTACCATCTGGTTGAAAAATGATGTTCTGGGGACCTATAACCAAAGCTGGGCAGAAAAACGGTAATCCGTTAATCGTTAATTAACGAAGTTAACATAATGCTTAACTTATTAACTTTTAAGTTAATTAAAAAACTGTTAACGGTCTTATTAACTTCCATTCAATTCAATTTCCGTTCACTTAAGTCCGTTACTCAAGACGACAATGAAAAGGATAGCGCTAGCGGAAGTAGCAATAATGAGGAAGTAGGGGTTAATTCAGATATTTTAGGATTGTCACTCAATTTCAATCTAAAGAGAAATCAAAGAGCCTAAAAAACAAAGCTCAGAATTTAGTTAAAATCTGGCTCAACGCAAAGTCAAAAGACTCGCTTATAGATGCTGTCTTCCTAGACCAGTGATGGCGAACCTATGACCCGCGGGTCAGGCACTGACCAACGCAAGATTTTTAAATGATCCAAGCTTTGATTTTTATGAACTTATGGATATTAATTAATTCATTAGAATCTCCTAATCGTCATGTCGATATGTTTGTTTTTAAATAATTTCTGCAATTTAAAAATTTGCAGATTATCGTAAATTTGTGCGATTTCCACGAAAAGTTTGAATTTTTATTAAACATTTAAATTCTCTTCGTAGAATGAATTTTCTATTAAGCCTTTTAAATATATTTCGTTGTGCGGACCTTCGGTTTGTAGAAATTTCTGCTTGAATTGGAAATTTTCCCAGTTGATTTTACTGTAAACTAACATTCCTTTTCAGTTAGAATTAATTTTGATTGAAAAGTAAATTTTTGCATCAGTTTTTAATGATAATTAATTTTTATTTTTAAATAGATAATGTAACTTATACTTAATATTAACTCCTTAAATTAAAAAACATTAATAATTTAAATTTGAAATAACCAAACGATGCCAAAAACTACCCTTAAAACCTCATCCATTTCTAAATCTAATCATTACTGATAAAATGAAATTAATAGAAGGCCAAATCCTTCAAGCCATAACTGATTATGCGGATATGGGAAAATTCCATTTCCTTTAGCTTTACATATTAAAATGGCGCCAAGCCATGTTGTTTTTTTTCTCCATTCTTTTTGCCATCTCACACAAAAACTAATTATCATCCTCAGCGGTATTTAATGAAAACATAATATCGGATTTTCTGTCAAGAAAAATATTGATGCCAAGCAATTTCTCTCCATTCCGCTATATTTTATATAAAAGGAAAAAATATATATGAAACGTTGAGATTGGTCAGGAATATTATGTCGAAAAAAAAGGGGTGAAAATTATTTGGGGTTTAATATCAGAAATATGTCGTAAAGGTATAGGATACACCATATTTTAAAGAGGTTGTCTTAATTATCCCAGAAGGTGTATGAGTAATCTTCTACTATATGGCTGGATATCTATCATTAATAGTAAACACTCGTGTTCCACTATCGCCATCATTACTATTTTATCACGTTAAACCTATTTTCTATTGACAATGACCTAATTTCATTTGTATATATAAACACAAACATATATATTGTAATTATATACAAATTAATATCATGATATATAAAATACTTGATTAATCCCATCTATTATGTTCGCACGCAATGCATGCCTATTTATACTTACAGTAATCGAAGCAACTTAAAAAAAAACGCTACACAAAACAAAATTAAATAGAAACAAATAATGTTTATGACCTAACGTTGTGTTTACACTACACATCGATTTTGTAATTAAGAATTGAAACAATTTGATCCAATTTTACGCAAATAGAATATAAAATAAATATAAAAACCGATGAAAGATATCTAAATGGGATAAAAAAGGAGTTCAAGGAGAAAATAATTTTTTTGAGTGAAATTATTTTGAGTGAAATTTTTATTAATAACGAATGATTTATATTCGGTACTTTTTTGAGTGAAATATTTTATTTTTGAGTGAAATTTCCTTGGACATCAAATGGAAACGATCCTTTACGACTGGGAAAACCAACAACAAATCACTGTGAAAAATAATCGCAATAAAAATGTAAAAATCTTACGAGTAGAATAAGGAAAAACACAATATAATTTGATTATTTATTGCGTGTTTCGTATAATGGCTGGGCGATTTTCTTCAAATGAGTCTAATAAAAAAACTATTTAAGATTTTCCGTGAGAAGAAAATGGGTAAATTGGTAAATGAAAACGGAAATCTGCATATAGAAAAGGTAACCGGGGGTTCATTGATTAATCTATAATAAATTATTTTTGTAAAGAGAAAAGAATGTACTCACCCTCTAATTTCATGCCAACCTCCAAACACTTTTGAAATCGACAGAATGGACACCGTTTCCGTTGCGTCTTATCAATGTGACACTGTCGTTCCGCCACACACGTGTACACCTTCTTATTCTGTACGGTACGTTTAAAGAAACCCTTACACGATTCGCACGTTAACAATCCATAATGGTAACCGGACACTTTATCACCGCAAACCGGACACAACTCTTCAATGAAATCTTTTAAATCGGTTTGATCGCATACGTTAGCCGTACCGCAGATCGGATTACCGGTCGCATTAACTCCACCAGCCGGTGGCAATACTTGCATGTAATTTTGATTTGAACCGGCCGTACCAGCGCCGGTCCCACCCGATCCATTGTCCGGATAACCTGTTGGAAACATATAATATTGTGAATCAAAATTATATATTGAATAATTGGTTTGAAGCATTGCATATTGTTGTTGTTCTGCTTGCGTTTGTGACGCATGATGTTGTTGCTGTGGATGTGCCGCATGATGCTGTTGATGATGGTGGGGGGGCTGTTGAAATTGATGGTGGTGGGGTGATGGTGCCGATTGTGGTACGGTTAAAATGTTTCCAACCGTACCACCACCACCACCACTCGCACCACAATTACTATTGTTACTGTTACTACTGTTACTATTATTATTTATATTATTATTATTATTCGTATTATTATTGTTATTGTTATTCAATTGTATTATCGTACTGCCACTTAACGGATACGAATATTGAGGTGGTGGCATACTACCAGCATTACCCGTTGCAGTAACAACGGTTGAGCCCCCATTACCGTTATGGGCGATCGCTGTTGAACCGGTGGTGCCACCGTGCGGTGGACTTGCTGATTCGTTTGTATTCATTGAGAAGGGCGATATATTGAACGACATTAATGCTGCCGAATATTTTTGCTCCATGTCTAATAACATTTCTTATGACCGAATGGGAGAAGCCTATTTTCTTGAGGTACAAATCACAATTTTATTTCTTGGTTATAAATATAATTTTGTTTATTTTAAAAAAAAATATCTAAATTGGCGGATAGAATTCCTAGCAGAGACACAATAATTTTTTTTTAATATTGGCAGGCGATAGGTTTGACGAAAAATGGACGGCAAATATTGTTAATATCGTTTGTATATTTGATTTTTGCTCAGAAATTTTTGATAAAAACGTGTCATTTTTGAAAATGAATTGATATTGTAAATAAGTCACTTTGGTGTACAATCGATTCTAATTATTTTAATCACTCAATTTTTCATTTTTTTTTTAAATTTAATTTCATTCTAAAAAATATTCGGTATCATTCTAAAAAATTAATAAAAAAAATGTTAGGTACATACAATTAGTCATAATTGAATTCATCTAATTATTCAATATTTTGCATGTGTAACTATAATTTAAAAAAAAAAAAAGAAGTAAAATAGATGCAGTGTGCGAAATTTTGCAAAAGACATGAAATCTTCGTTCTGTCAATTTAAATTAAAAATGACGACAAATTGTTTGTAAATCTCCGATATTAATCAGATACTACTCAGATAATTAAGAAGCTTTTTACGGTAAATATGACTAAAAGATTTAATATCTTGAAGGATATGAAAGAAGTCGCAAGTCTCGATTATAAATTTTAATGAAATGTATCCTAATTTAAAATCACAATTTATAATGTGACAAATTCACATGAATGCCAACATATCATACGCGTACGTGATCAAGATCATTATACTTGTATACAGTGTGAGTAATGCGCTGGAACGAATCCTTACGCTAAATTCTAACATTATTACTTCCATATACGGAACAGGCTGCAAAATTATGATTTCATAAATAAAAAATATATGCGACTGATTTTATATGATTTGTAGCAGTTCACGAAAATTATATTAGCAGATTAATGAACCAAATGTAATATGGGAGACAGACTACGATCGAAATCTCCTCAAATCGTATGATTTCAACTAGATTTGAAATTTCATATTTTTTGGAGGACTTCGTGAAATCTGGTACAAAAACTCCATCTATTTCTAAATAGTTGAACTATTATTCATAAATAAAGTCGATATATTGAGAATCTCTGGTTGAATTGTAAATGGTTTTTGAGAAAAAAATAAATACAATTGTGTTATAGTTAAAAAAAAAACATTTATTTTTAATGGAAAATAAGCGGAAATATAGCAGGAGGAAATTGCCTGAGGCCGAAGAGGAAATATTTATTGAAAAGTGGGCTGAAAAGATATCAGAACTGAGAGGGATTAGAAAAAATCTCTTCGAACGTTTTCGCATCAAAATTAATTTTGTTGATGTAATCCTCGCCATTTTCCTTTGAAAAATTGCATTATTCTTGTGCCTATTGATTTTTGCATGTAAATATGCACTCCTTTGTCGAAAATTTTCTCAGATTATCAACAGATAAATATTGGGCAAGTACATTCTGCAGCAGTACATAATTTGAAGAATCCATTGCTTACATAGAAATATTGAAATATTTATTTTCAGATTGTGTAAAATGACAGATTGAAATCTCATCGAAATCCGATAAAGCAATTTGTCACCATATTTAATTCACTGAAATCTACTCACGAAATCTCCTAGATTTCAATCGTAGTCTGTCTCCCATATAAGCGCACAATTGTAGAAAATCTAGTAGGATATGGTTAAGTTAAAGTAGACGTGCTTCAGAGAAATCTATCCAATATCCATCCATCTATCGAATTTCTAGATAAAGAAATTATTAAGGCTGATAGAGAGTTAGGTAGGAGCCCGTTAATAGAGTCATTTAATGGTTTATTTGGAGAGAAAGGAATGAGGTATACCAGAGCTTGTCTGTGTATATCTATCCTGCCAGGGAAAACCCCCGTTATGTGCAAAATGATAATTAAAAACAATTTCCCTATAATTCTTACACTAACCATTTAAAACCAACGGGTTTGTCTGAAAACTTGTCTAATGACCAAATATTAAGAAGCGCGTGGATGTACTTATAATGTGTTTTCCTTGGCAAGGAAGACAGCCTAGTAAGAGATATCTTGTGCATAAGCTGAAAGATGCTCCTCATGATAACTAAACACTTCTCCTGCCGGCTTTTATATTGTTTTTTGAATTTAGTTTATTCAGAGCGATAAGGGAGACAAAGGGGAGGCTTAGGAGGAGAAGGACGGGGTGGCAATATGTATTTTTTCTCGAAATTGGATTTATGGAATATTCCTGTATCAGAAAATCAATAGAAAAATTTCTTAAAAGATAAATTTCTATTCTTGTCGTAAGTTTTACTGATTTTGTTTAATATTCTCTTTGAAATGGTTTGAGTTTTAATTTCATAGGGGACTAGCTTTATTATTCGGAACTAATTTGTTGTGCATATTAAAGTATGAGATTCGATTGAATGATAAAATTCTTCTCTAGAAAATTCCAGTGAATAACCTTAAAAAGCAGACTTTAGCTTCTAGCATATTTCATATTAAATTCAATAATATGGCCTTTGGAAAAGTAGTTTTGGGATTAGGTACAGTTTGTGTGTATGCACTTGTACAGAGATGTGCGCGTCTGCACAACTAAAGCAAATGATAAAGTTTACTTGGATAAGTAAAAGCTCTACGCAATGTTGAGAGTAATTCAGAATTTTCATGTCTGTTTACTGAATTTTTCCCTGAATTTCAATGAATATTTTTGAATTTAAATTATAGTAAAAGTTGGATATTATCGAGATAAAGTGGGAAACGATCGAAAAAAATTCAAGAATATTCTTGTGAAAAAGATAAAGCATGAATTGAATATTTCTCAATTTTTCCAAATAATTTGTCTCCTTTTTTCGAGAATGTCCCACTTTTTTCTCATCATTTCAGAACTCTTTTTGTCGTTCTTTTAAATTTGCTTGGTCAATGCAAATGCGTGCATAAAGAATGGATCTTTTGAAAAATTTAGCTCCCCTTCATCATAAAAATATCCTTACCAGAAAGGAAAAATTTACTCTCAAGTTAGAAAGTTGTTCTAAAAACATTCTAAAGCCAAAGCCAAATATTTCACTTCGAATAAACGTTTCTGAAAAATCGCATTAACAGCAAAATTTTGCAAAAAAAATCCCTCTCCCACACATTTTTATTTTAACTCTGAATTTTGGATAGGAATTTCATTTCTGAATACGAATATTTGATGGGAATTATTTTCGTTCATAGGATTATCCTGGAAATGCAAAGATCTAGTAAGTCAAGTTACTAGGGTATTAAGTTTGCGAGATCTACTGATAATGTGCTTGTAAAATGACTGGTAAAAATTTGGAAATGGGCAGAACAAAGTCTAAAGGCCGCGAATGTTAACTCTAGGTTCATTTCATAGACAAGTAAATTTAAAAATACGGCAATTTTGTTGCTCGCCGGTACATGGAGAAATAAAATTTGAATTTTTCGAGACTCAGATTTTTATATTATTTGGATATCTACCAGATGGCGTCCGATTCCTAACATTTCTCCTGACTTATTGATTATCATCGATTTCTCCCAACTATATCCCGGCATTTAACGATTTTCCAATTTTGTTCTGTTCTTAACTTGCTCTTGACTGTACCTAACCTTACCAATTTTTGCCGGCCTCTTCACGACTTTTCCAATATTTTGTCTACAGAGTTTTCCTACTTTAAAATTTGCCAACCTTTTTCTCGCTGTTTAAACATTTTAAGGAGGTTTCCCTATACCTCCCTTGATCCGTTTCCTGTTCTAGACCCTCCAATTTTCCTACTTTCTTAATTTTCGTCGATTTCTTTCAATTTTTCCCATATTTTCTTCGGAAAATTTTTAGGAGTGGTATACCCTAATTTTAATCAATTGATATTTCTTTAAAGGAAATTTGTTTAATCTAAAATTCTCAATTATCTTTATTATATCCAGAATAAGCCAATCTTTTAAATCTTCTAAATCTTTATATGGCATTTGGTAATCTGGTAATCTGTGATTCTTCGAAATATTCGTCCGTTTTTTATCTAAACCATTGATACATATTTTTCGTAAATTATCTTTACGATATTTTGCATGAGATTCTTACCGTCAACCATTCTTTCTTTCATTAATATTCCAGGAATTTTTATATTAATACACCTATCCCTCGCTTAACGAAATTAATGCGATGAAAAAAATAAATTCAAAAAGGTAAAATATGAGTAAAAAAATTTGGTAAATCGAGACTTTGGTTTAATTTTAAAATTACGTTATAGCGAAATTTCGTAAAAAGAATTTTTGTTAAGCGAGGGATGGTTGTAAAAGGAATTGATGAAAGGAAACGGCTATACTCGGTTATCGCTCAATATTTAGAAATTGTTACAAAATTACCCTTTCGTTTAAAATGTTGCGCAATAAATGTCCTCCTGCTTCTCCAAAAAGAGTTATTCTGTTTGAAATAAATGTCCTTTAAAAAATGCCCCTTTCTCTATACAATGCATAATAATATTTATCCTTTATACAATTATTCTGCAAATATATATTGCGATTCCTTTAAAAATGTCCCTTCAGAAAAAATTAAATGCAAAGGCCAAAAATTAAAAATTTTTTCATTGTAAAAATATCCCATTAAAAAATATATTTCAAAAATTAAGGAAGAATGGCGTTGTAACTTTCTCAAATTCTTACGGTTGTCCTCTAAATAGTCTTAAGAAAAAAATAGTTCGCTCCGTTAGCATTAAAAGAAAAAATGTCTCAAGACAGGATAATAAATATTAAATAGAATAGAATACGTGTCAATATAGAAGCGTCTCTCAGAATAGAGTTGGCAATAACTATTAATCATGGAATTTAGAAGGAATTTGACCATTAAAAATAGTTCGTAAGATCATTCTAATCTAATCTTAAGAGAATTTAATGTTTATGTGGGTTCTGAATTTTATCCACTTTTCCTGACTTATTCCAACAATTTTCTGACCTATAACCGTCTTTTCTTAATTTTCCCCAACATCTCCTCATTGTTCCCGGTATCCCAAATCCATGTCGATTTAATCCCAACTTTTTCCGACTATTTCCAAATTTATTTAAAATGATTTTCCTAGACTTCCCGAATCTATTTCAAATTTTTCCGACTCCAAAATATTTATTTTGTATTAAATATCATTTTCTGGAGGATTTAATACTAATAATAGGATCAGTGAGGAGACGGATTTATTAAGGGAAGAATTAGGGTTTTTATTTCATTTCTACAAGATATTTGTGAGTTGAAGACAATTGTCAAGCGATAAAGATGAAAATGTTTAGATCACGATTATTGTTGTAGTAATTGATCCTGTAAAGTGATCAGTAAAATCCTGTAAGAAGTTCTCTGTAGAAAAGAAACTGGCCTGAATTGGCGATGAGAATAGGTTCCGACAATTATTGTTTCTAAACCTATTCGAACTTGAATTCACAGAAAAATTGTAGGACCGTGGGTTCTTTACGATAAGTATTTGCCCTGCATAAAACCTATTCTATCTGTCAGCTTGTAAAAATAATTAACAATATTTACTTTTAAAAATTTATCACCAGCGAATGAGCAGACGTAATCGCGCTCACAAATAATATTAATCCCAAAACTTAGTTCATAATCGCTTTATAAAAAATGATTTCGAGCTAAAACAACAGAAAAAAATCTCTTTCATCCTAATTTGGTCATTACCCTGATGAATTAATGATATGGAAGATATCCCTAGACTTGAAATTAGGTAAAAATTTTCCAATCAGGATGTGTTATTCACAAAATGTTGAAATTATTATTTATTTATGAAAATCCTTAGAGTTAATATTTCGGGTCAAAATTAGGGATATCGGTCACTATTTGATAAATCGTAAAACATCTTTCAAACTAAGATAAGTGGGGATAAAGAAAAATATACTAGAACGTAAGAAAACGTCCCTCAACCTAATTCAGAATTTAAAGTAAGGGTCGAAGCTATAAAAAGAACAATTAATGTTAAAGATTTCAACAGCGTAATACAAATTTATTTTAAAATTCTTTTTTAATAGTTTTGTATAATTATTAATAAACTGCAAACAACATCCCTGAACTTAGTTCAGAATTTAAAATACTAAACCGATTCTAGCTATTTAATCCGAAAAGCTCCGATTTTTCAATATTCTCTCATTTATCTAATCGCTCTCGTTTGTAATCGTAATATGAGGAGCTTGCGTTAAAATATCTGAATTGAATCGTTCGGTTCTCTTGTCCCTAAAATCAAGTCTATCGATTATCTTTTTGCTCCTGAACCACCCTAATTTTAGAAATTCTTCTCCAGCTATTTCAAAATATTTATTTCAATTTAAAATATCAGACCCCCGCCCGATATTTAGATTTCGGATTTCGACGGAAACATATTTTAGGTATAATTTCCTTATTTGATTAGAAATAATTTTTTTTTAAATGAGACCGTATTTACCTATTTCAGAAGGAAGTTAGTTTAATGGATAAGGTATTGGGTTTGCCAAAGGGACATAAGCACCCGGTTTAAAATCGGTCTAGCAACTCAAATTATCTAATAAATAATCTCGTGTTAGCACTAATTGATTACATTTTGAGGCCGATTTGAGTACATAGCTAACTCCAAAATTCTACACAGCCTAAAGGTACAATAAGTTTGAAGCTAGAAGGACTAATATTGTATATCATTCAGGCTATACTAGAACTCAAATATTTTTGAAATACAAGTTTCAGAAATGTTGTTTTATGGGATGGGATGGGAATTTATATTAAAGGTGTTGTGTCATATTTGTAGATTTGATTCATTTTTAGGTCAATTCACCGGGAAAATATTATGTTAACCTTCCTCCTCCAGACACGATATATACCAACAAAATTACTTATTATCAGACTGCAAAAATTGAATATTATCTTTCACATGGAAATTTCCTATTGCATTATAGGCATACGCACTGTGAAATTATAGTCAGACCTACACATCGATAAACAACCACTACATCGTAATTCGAAGAATGAAACCTTCGGTTCGCTAGAAAAAATCACGAAATTTTCAAATTCGCAGCTATTATTTTTAAATATAATTTCTTATTGAATATTTTAGATGCGTAGATTAGAATGAAATTTAGGAAGATGAGATAGACCTAACTACGCTTGTACTATTTGTAAACAACGATAATATTACTTAGGAGCTTTTAGATCAAGTGATGGATGCATAAAAAATCATGGCAAATCTACAAAATTTTTACAAATTTGTATTATTGTTTCAAAAAACGAAAGAAAATTTATATTTTGAATTACAAAATCAATAAAATTTTCCCAATGAAGGTAATTTTGAAAATCCCTTGGTTCATAGAGGTTAAGTTGTTAATTTATTCTAGTCAGAATACCTGAGAACTTAAATCCCGATTCAAAAATTTTGAGAGCGGAGAAAGCCATACACACATTACTTAGAGTCATTTCTCATGATATCAAAACTTTGTAACTATACCAATTCCGGTAGAAGTAATTTTCATTGATATATAATAAATAATTTTCTTTTTAATTATTTCCAAAAAATTAATTATTAAAAATATTCTTAATTAAATATAAGAAAAAATCGATTGAAAATTAGGATGCATTTCGATTAAATTATCGTCCTCGGTCACAATTCTCGATTTAAATTGATTAAAAGAACCAATAAAGCTTCGAATAAAGAGCGAATTTCATTTCTATTCAGAAGCGTATAAATTAACCGCGCATATATGAGAAATTCTTCCATTCCAAGCTGTCCGGGAGCTTTTAGGAAAAATACCTATCGATAATTAAATCACTGACAATGAAATCACGATCATTACCAATTTCTTACACCAAATTCGGATTTTCTTAATTCCCTTTAATTAAATTTCGCACACTGTTTCATAGCATAAAATATTAGCAACCTTCTCCCGATTTATTGGTTTGCTCCAATATACAACTTTATCAAATTCAGTCAATCAAAATAAATGCGTAAAGAGCTCAAAATAATAATCAAACACAGATTACAGTTTTTTTAATTATTAGTTCAGTTTCATTACAAATATTTATTTCTGATAGTAAAATTAATATTCTTTTTTTTACTAAAAAACACTATCGATACACGAGTATCAAGCAAAAAAAAAATAATAGATTTTTATTTATAAAAAAATCGTAATTTAGAACTTTTAAATGTTGGTTAAAAGTAGGTAGATTTCGTAGTGCAAATACTACCTAGATTTGTATTTATACTTTTTGTTTTGTTTCTATTTCTATTTCTATTTTTATATTTATTATATAAAAAAATAATCTATCGTTTTTATGAAGAAACATCTATTTTTTATCAATTTAAAATAGTCACGAAATAAATCAAATATTTGGAATATTGTGGGGTATGGGAAGGTAAAGTAAGATATTATCCGTAAAATCAATAAATGTTATCCTTTTGATTTTTATTTATTTTCTCTATTTTGTTGTTTATATTAGATCCTTCGCATTCGGTTTGATTATCAAAAATTTATTTTTCCCTTTTTTTGATGGAAAACACCGTGCAATAGTTTATCCGAACGTTTTATTGAATTCGAACTGTTCGCAATTAATGTCCAATCAACAATCATCGTTCGCAACATGATTTTTGTAGCGAATTAAAATTAAAATTAATTAATTGTTATATTTATTTATATTAAACACTAATTATAATTATTCATATTTTTTTTTTATAAATTAATTAAGCACCAATTTCGATAATGATTTAAAAATATTTATCTATAAATTAATTTATAATTAATTAATTTTTATTTAAAAAGAAAACCGAACGTTTCCTATTTTAATTACATTTTCCATTCGATTCATAAGATCACAAAAAATCCCCATCTTCCGGAAAAGGAAAAAATTGATAGCAAGGTGGAGGCAGAAGCGGGATTTAATCCATTCGATATTTGCAGATAAAAAGAAATGATTATTGATGGGATAAATCCAAAATTAAAGTTGATTATTTATCCGTAAATTAATCCATTTTATTTTGACATTCAGAAAGGGGTTCGATTTCCTTTCGGTACTTTTGAACCGTTTTTTATTTATATGAACACAATATTTTGAACACCGGGACGCCCGTTTTATTTAAAAATAAAATAAATCTTCGATTCGGATAAATTGGAAAATTTGATTTTTTTTATAGAATTGAAGTTTTGAAGGTTTATTTTAATTTTTAAAATGTAAAAATTTCGTATTTTCTTTCAAAAAAATACACCTTACGGCGAACGCGGGCTACGATTGACTAACAATTTCATAAAAATATAATTTTAAAAAAGAACTTATTTTTGTTCGATTCCGACTGTAAAAATAAAGTGTAAAATATTTTTATGTACAACAAAAAGTGTACATTCGGTGTACAGTACGACGCGACCACGACGAAGGATTAATATAAAAAAAAAAAATTAAGCAACAACAAACTAGGTATATTTACTCAATTATTATTGTGCATATCCACTACTGAAAGCTACTTTTTTTTATATAAATTTAGCGATGTAGTATATACCGACTCTTTGCAGTATAAAAAATCAATGCATTATTTTGTGGAGCTCCGCGGATCTGCGTCTCTCCCATTGATACCCGAAAAAAAAACCGATTTCACGTTAAAATCTCATAATACAAACTATACCGTTTATTGTTGTGTTATTTATATAAATAAAAAAAAATATAAAACGAAGCCGAGCAGAGTCCCATTTAAAAATCGCACACTTAAACCAAACCAAAAACAATTCAGTACAGAGAGAGCGTTATAAAAAAAAACTCGTTTTTATCTCACCACCGCACAACCACATCCACTTATCTCTCCCATCCACCGAACGGTTCTCTTTCACGAACTTTAATTGCAAGCTCGAAAATGAAACTTTAAGTTTCAATCGCATATATGCGAATGAATATAGAATCTATATATTCACGTATATACCGTAAAAGCTTTTATGGGTAAAATGGATTTTGTGTTGAGGCAGGCTGACAAATATTCCATTAAAAATTGTTTAATTTTATTTATTTTCATTTTTTTCTCGCTTATTCTTACAATCTATGAGTCACACACCACTCTCTGCTTTTCTTGCAGAAGATTTTAACCGCATCAATCAATTTGAATGGGTTGCACAATATCCCCACCATATGAAAATAGATTTGATGGCGAAATAATATTGCAGCGTAGGGAAATTATGGGTTAACACGGAACTTGCTGTTCAAATAAATTTAAGTATTTATTTTTAAATGATGCGTTGATTTTGTGGGGTTTTTACATAGTCGACATTAGAGTTTTTTTCTTAAATGCAATATGCTTAACATACGCTACCTTAACAGATTAATTATGAAAAGATAATTGCTATATTCATAATTAATCTTAATTTATTGCACATTTAATAAAATTATGGAAGAAAAGTAAAAACGACGCCTAAGACAGACGTAAATAAACAAGTCTCAGCCATTTAAATCATTTAAAGACGTCAAAAATGAGCTAAATTTAGATATTAGCACTAGCACTATTCGCAGAAGATTTGTGGAAAGTAACCTTCTATGTAGGTTAGCTAGAAAAGTTCCTTAGTTAAATTTAAAGAACATCCCAAACCGGTTAACATTTGTCAGTTACCATGTAAATTGGCCCCTTTGGAAATAAAAGAATATTCTATGGAGCGATGAATTCGAGATTAATCTTTTTGGTTCAGATGGAAAAAAATATGTAAGAAGACTGCCATTCAAGAATTCAATCCAAAATTTCTGTCTTACGCCCAACTTTTATCAAATTTCTACGACTTTAAAAATATTACACGTATTTTTCCTAATTTATCCGGCTTGTCCTAGGCTTTGTGGACTTTAATTTACGAACGGACATTAATTCTCAATTTAATTTAATTTACCGTTTTTCAAAAAAGTATCCATTATTCATAGGGCACGCTGTGTCGACGTCCCTAAAATCAGAGGATGAATTTTATGGAAAAGTTTGTTCCACAATTTCTTTATTTGACCCTTAGGTTTATTTCCACGTAACTAGATTTTGCGGTTACCAAAGAAAATTTCCCGGATATTAAAGTTTTCCACAAGATAGTCAGAAAAAGTTTATAAAATCGGTTGCTTTGTTTCCATTTTTTGGTAAGAAAAACGAAAAAATTCAAAATGGTCAATTTTTTGAAAAAATTTTCTTAATAAAAACTCTTCGTAAATAACTTTCCATCGGTAGATTAGAAAATTTTTGAGAAAATTTCTACTTGAAAATTTTTACGAAAATTACGATCAAAAATCGATCAATTTTATTGATTTTTGTACAAGTCGAAGTCCAAACTGACCACCAAAGTTCCAAAAATGCTAAAATGGAGTATTCATATTAAAAAATAATCCTGGCAACAGATGCTGGGTACTGCAACTTAAGAACACCCACAGAAAACGTAAAATATTTCCTTGGATGCTTATTAGTGCATTAAAACCATACCAATAGCTGCATCAGTTAGAAGTACTGCTCATGATCATCTATTGTATTAAAAAAATTACTAGATCAATTGCTCTAAAACTAAACTTTTCACAACTGCCACACATACGGTTCCTTCAATAGTAGTGGGTCACTGGACCAAATTCACTGGATGTTATGTCATCTAGAGTTCGAAAAATATTTCCCGGCAACCGGATTAGACACAAATGGTATTAAATTGAACGCTGGAATTATTTAAAGTGAACCTGTTACCGTGATATATTTTTCGAACTTTAAATGGCGTAAAATAACATAACATAACATAAATTATTTAAGAATCGGACCCAAGGCCGGCTTGGTACCGGTGCGAACGGTGCAACCAAGAAGGCCTCACGCCAAAATTCACTAATATTTTTCGATATTTTAATAAACAAGTAAATCGTTATTACTCGGGCTAAATAATTTTAAGCGCTCAGGTCTACGACTTTTTTCATCTCTGTTCCTGACTTGTTCCCAACTTCCTTTAAACATTCCTCTTGACTTTTCCTGCCATTTGTTGTGATTTTTATGTTCTGGAAATTCTTCTATCTTTTCTGATTACTTTCTCAGATTTCTTATACCTATTCTCGATTTTTCCTCTCTTTTCCCGACTTTCTACTTTTCCCACTTTTATCGACCTTCAATATTTTCTCGAAACTGGACATAACATATTTTAATACCCAAGTCATCCCGAGGCATGTGGGAAAATAACTTCACAATATATTCTTTTCTAAACATTTTCCCATACGTTTAGGTTGACTCTTATCCGCCTTATGGTCTGAAAAATGCGGTACATAATCTTAATAAATTCGAGTTGCAGATTCATGATGTCCTCCTGCTCCAATAAGATTTTAGACTTTTAAAATCTGCCTATTTAGCCACCACCTTACGCTAAATGCCAAAATCTATTTAAAGGATTGTTGTGGCTTTATTCAAATTTTACAAAAAATACTAGAGGAACCCTAACGCCTAATATTCGGTCTCACCATAGCCTTGCTGGTTGGAATTCTCTCTATTATCGGATACAACAGTCCAAAATTCTAAACTTAGTCGAACAATGGGACAGACTTCTAAGTGTTTACGGATCCCTAAAATCCCTAGCACATACATCGTATAATGATTTACGAAACTTCAGATTCTCGTGGAATAAAACACCAACGACGCATTTATTTCTAGATAGAAATAGGTCATTTAGATAGAAATATAAAAGGGTTTGCGTTTTCATTATAAATAAGACAACGAATTAATACCCTTCGTAATAAATTACAGTAATTAACATCTTATCTAGTGTGGTGGAAAGTTATTAACAAATTAAAGAAACGGAAATACATTCAAATAAGTACTTCGGGGACAATAAATTTAACTGTTAACATTTAACTAATTAATTGTCTCCCGCATATCGGCCACATTCGATACATTTGAAACAAGACCAAATCTAGGAAATAAATTTTAACTGGCATTGCGTGAAAGAAGGAAGTCAAAAGACCAGTGGCGCGCAGTCTAATGGGCAGTAGGCGCAGAGCAAATATAAAATGTTAATAAAATCGCAAACAATTTTTATTTCAGAAAATTATTGCTAAATCAATCAATGCCCAAATTATTTTAATTGATAATGTTGAACCACTTTTATTTTCCCGTTAATTGAAGATGAATGGCTTTTGGGTCGATCTCTAACGGTACGTCAATTTTAAATTCGCATATTCAAAATAATCAAATGTATAATATTTTTAGGAAGAAGTTGGCCGGTGAAAGTGATGTTTGGCGAGGTACATTTTTAGTGAGTAAAGACTGTAAAGCTTAATATACTAATTTTAATCTTGAAAAATTATGTATTTTGCAGGAGGAGGGATTTTTGGCATCATTTTAAAAATGACATTTGTAGGAAAACCGGGTAAAATATTTATGTAATTAGATCACCCAGATCATACTCTAAATCAGTGATTCCCAACGAAGCTTTTTTGAGTGTGTAACATATAGCAATTTGGGTAAAATGGGTATAGGCGTGGTAAACAGGGCTCTAAATGATATCACTTCGTATTTTGAAGATTTTAATTTTATCCTGCAAATTACAGACAGATATTTCCAGAGAAAGTAGTTTTTTTTTATAGTTTGTCCCTTGTAAACGTGCTCAACAAAATTCGACGCTTAATTTTTTTATTTTAAATTTCTCTTAACATAATTTAATCAATAATTATATAGAAACAAATCGGTATGATTAGATTTTTCCAGTCAGTTCCGAAGAGACTTTTCAGGGACTTTAGTTTTTCGTAGGCCCTGTCATTTGAAATGTGAAAATTAATGTATTTCTTGATAGCTCGACTTGTTCGGACTATTGTTCAGAATATTGTTTTGTAAAATCTTGATATGAGCGCTTTCAGCCCAATCGAGCCAATTTCTTTTAGGAAAATTATTGGAAAATTTTGATAAAAAAAGGGGGAAGCAAATTGGCCGAAGATTGTTCATCGAGGACTCTTTATAGCTCATAACTTGGTCAGAAATTTTTCTGGAGTACATAAAGAATGTTAAAAATGAAATAAATTGTGGAACAAGTTTGCAGATTACAATTTATGCAAATTTGTATACAAAATAACTACAAAAACACGTTAAAGTATATAAATGAATATTTATTTAATTGAAATAATTTAATTTGACAACATTTATCAGTTTTAAGTTAGAGAAGAACTCCAATTGAGTTTTCCAATTTTAACCATTCAAATAACTCAACATCTTTTAGGTAGACTTTACAGAACTTTTAGATGTTTCCAGATGATATAGATTCCAAGTTCTTTTACGAAATACCAAATATATCGAAATTTGGGGATCGTTTGTATAGCTTTTGGATTGCCAAATAGCAATTAGAGCATCTAAAATTGCATAAACGTATTGGATAAATTAAATTAGGTGCTAGGCAGCAACCAGAGTTTTATATTAAATATTATTTATTGATATTTGGGGAGCGTTGAACTAACTTTTCGAAGCTTTCAATTTTATTTTTTTTCAGGAAGCTTTTATAATTCATTGAACAATTAAAGAACATTATCTGATTTTCTTTAGGAAAGTTCAAAATATTTATCCTATTTTATTTATATCTTTGAACTTCTATGAGCTTTAAGGTACTAAGCTTTCTTGAAATTTTGAAGTCATACATAAAATTTCATAATGCTTTGAGTTATTGGTGACAATTTTGGAAGAGGTTTTGATATTTTCAGATTATTAAAAGCTCTTAATTTCGTGAAATAGTGATTTTAAATTTTGAGATACATTTAAGTTAGTAAGTAAATTTACAGCATATAGCTTTACAGCTTCTGGAAATGTTTAGGAATTTTATTCTGTAATTCTGAATAATGTTGGATCGACTCGATGATTTGTAACTTTGAAAACCACTTTTCTGGTGGATTTTAACAATTTGGAAATCAATTAGAATCGAAACTATGGATAATATAGAATTAATATTTTTGCCGTTTTCTTGCATGGAATATCTGAAAATAATGTCCGATTTTGATTGCTATATTTGTAATTTCATACAAAATTTGAATTATTTGCATATTTATATAAATAAAATTCTAATCATAAAATTCTGCACCATCAATGGAGATATATACCGCACGCCACTGGAAAATACTTCATATATCATAGTTGGGCAAGAATTATAATGGACCCAGATCCATTAAAAAACTACAACATCTGTTCAAAATTATTCGGATAACGAGTAAAATCTCTATCAATATCTTCCAGATATGTCGAAGTCTATCATATTTAATTTGAGTTCAATTGGGCCGTGGAAACAATTATACATCTCGGTAATGTCAACGTCAGGACTTGACCTACCATTATATAGAATATGTCCCTTATAGTAAATCACATAATTAATCCAGTTCAAAAGTAGCATTAAATATAGTGAATAGAAACGTCTCTAGGTCAGTGGCGTCCAGGCTAATGTGCAGAAGGCACAAAGCACAAAAGCCAAAAGCTCACCACCGATAGCGTTTACTAAAAATATTATTTTAGTAAGTATCGAATTTAATTTTTTTCCCAAAAATTACATTTAAATGAAATCCGAAATTTTCGGTTAAAAGCTCTGAGATAAAACGAAAAGCGCTAGGAAAACTTTATATTTCGGTGTTAAAGTTATATGTTTTAAATCTATTTTCTATTCCAAGAATTTAAAATCAATGAATTTCTGAATTTTTTTAAAAATAAAGCTATAGGAAAGTTCGAAAAGCTCATAAAAAGCTTTCAATTCAAATATTATTTTCATAGTCATTGTCGAATCAATTTGTTCTCCCGATAACGAAATTTAATATGATATCTTAATTTAAAAAATTAAGTCCGAAGAGCTTAGTGCTTTCGTTGCGCTTTTAATCGTTTAGATAAGCTTCCTGTGAAAATTCCATATTTCATTTAAATTTAATGAATCGGATAAAAATTCGAATCCAAGAGCTTTCGAGATTTTTATTGGGAACATTTGATATTTGGTTGAAAGATTAATATATGGAGGAAAATAGATTGTAAAACGTAAAAAAATGGTTCGAAAAATAAAAATTTCTGGGAGCTTTTAAATTTTTGTAGAGCTTTTGTATGAATGGTTTAGTTTTGATATTTTTGTATTTTTTCTCGCCTAATTTATAAACTTCCACCATCCTTACATCTTTTCGGATCGGAAGAAAATTATCGGAAAATCCGGATCAAATTTCGCGAAGTCAATATTCAAATTTTTGTTTTTTTTCTTAAAAAAAATTTAAAATTTTCCGAAATACTTCATTTTTTCATAGCACTGAGTATGAGTAATGTTCTCTCGAATAAAGCAAACGCATATTAAAAAGGCTGAAACATTTTGTTAAGGGGTCATAAAATTCTGTGCACTTTATGGAGATGTTGACCGCACGCCACTGTTCTAGGTGAGACTGAGTGTATGTACAATATTAATATCAATATCAATATATCGAATATTAGAATTTTAAGTTAATTAAGTGGTGCTTTAAAGTATGTATAATGAATAGATGCACTAATATTCAAATAAAGCCTAATCTATACGTTTGTCCGTAGATGCTTTACTTGATAAAACTCATATTGATTCGTTAAGACTTATAGTTAAGGCAATCTATTAAAGGATTCTCGGCATTCATATCAATAATTCTCATAAAGGTTGTCATGAACTGCTTTTCTTAAAAAACCTACTTTGCAACAAATATAATGAGAATCCACCTTAAAAAACAACAGTATTTCTCATCATAAATAAATCGATTGCTTAAAATACCTGAAAATATTATTTACCTGGACCGTAGATAGCATAGATTTCATATCTCATTATTTCAACATAAAATAATAAATATTTCTTGTGCAGAGATTGACGTCAAAAGCTAAACCATCTCCATATCAGTTATAAAATTTTATTATTTTATTAGGTAATGCCTCAAACTATCTATTGTTAAACCATTTTATTTGACTATTTTATTACAAATATTTTTCAGTTCTTCATCCATATGAGATTATAAATATTTCGAGTCAATTTTATGAAGGCAAAACCAAAAAAAAAAAATAAGAGAATAACAAACCGCGTTAAAATAACATTAAAAACTGCAAGTAAAGAGAGAATAATGCAATGCAATATATTTTTTAAACTGCGGATATTACGACGAGTTTAATCGCTTTGTTTGCCAGCAAAATAATACAAATGCAACAATTCTTCGCGACCCAACCACCCAAAAAAAAATAAAATATTAATTTTATGTGCAAACATACTAATTTACACATACGTTAACAAACGTACCATCCAACTTTACCGAATATTATTTCAAAAAAAATATATATGACAAGTTGTGCGAGGCTCATTCAATAAATAAGTGAAAGTGTAGCGGCGACCTACTTTTTTACATTTTATTAAAACGATGCTTGGGCTTGTTCGGTTGTGTGTTTGGTAATGTAAACTTGGCTTACTGAACATAACTAGTAATCCTTTGCATATTCATCTATATATACGAAATATAAACTTATTTCACAAGCTTTTTGGCTATATATTTTTTCTCTTAATTATATAAGGAATTCTATTTACATAAGAAATATACTTCATCCAAAATAAAAAAAGAATCAAAGTAAAATCGATTATTAAGATTTTTGATATACGAAGTTGAACAACTTGAAATGCTATGAAATAATTACGAATAGAAATATTCCATAAGATATCCCGTCTAGATACATCTTAACACAACAAACTTTGAGAGCTTTTGAAGTCAAGTTTTCATCAAATTAATGAGATTTCTTATATCTTCTATTGATGATAATGATACGAATTAACTAAATATAATATTTTGGTAAAATTTTGCAAGAAGGTGCTTCACTACTAGGGATTTGCTTAATTAATTTTATATGAAAAGTTATGTTATCCAAATAATAGCTAATTAAAACAGCAGTGCCTACTTGAACAAACCGTATCTCATAAAAAATTAAGAATATGGAAGGTTCTAAGTTAAAAGTCTATTAAAAGTACGGAAAGTCAATAGATTTTCTCATCATAAATGTATCCTAAGAACATTATCTACAAAATGTGAAAGAAATTTACTCTACTTTCAGTTGAGAGTTGTTATCGGGTACACAGGCCGAATGTACTGATGTAATGTTGCAGGAAATTGTAAAATTAGTTGAGGAAAAACACAAAAATATCAAATCAGAATTTTTCATACAAAAGCTCTGCAAAAACTTTGAAGCTCTTAGAAAGCTTTATTATGCGAATCAAATTTTTACGTTTTAAAATCTATTCTCTATCCAGAAAACGATCCTTTAACGAAATTTCACAATTTCCCATAAATTAGATTCAAAAATCTCTAAAGCTCATTGAAAGCTTAAAATTAAAATGTCATTTTGTATAATTTGAAATCGAATTTTTATTCGATTCATTAAATTTAAATGAATTATGGAATTTTTGCAGAAAGCTTGTTCAAACTATTAAAAGCTCAACAAAAGCTCTAACTTTCGAACTTAATTTTTTACGTTTTAAAATCTATTTTCTATCCAGATATCGGTCATTTTACTAAATTCTAAATTTTAAAAAAAAGCTTTAAAAATAACGAAAACTTATTGAAAGTAAATAATAATTCAAATTTCTTTTAAACATTGGCAAATTACCTTTGGCTTAGAATTAGCGACAATCAGAGCAGAAGCTTTAAAATCAATGGGCATCCAGGAAAATATTCGGGAAAATTACCATGGGGAGGAAATGCCTTGATGTTTGCACTTGGGGTGTAAGAACTAACATTGGTTAGACTAGAAGAGTATAAGGTATGGCCCCAAAGAAATAGGACTTTATAAAAATAGCGGTTTCAGGTGGTGCCACTTATTGGTTGGAAAGGTACATCCTTCATTGACATTCTCTTAAATTTTCATGATATTTGGTTCATTAATATCTCCAAAAATTCGACTCACCAAATTTTGACCGAGAATTTCGGACTACGGAAGCTGTGCTCTCAGTTTGTTCCGCACAACTTAACTGACGAGCATAAACTTCTCGGAAATCAACATGTTCAACATTTAACGGAATTCAGCAAAGACTTGATTAAAGGACGAAAACTTAAAGTATTCGATTGTGGCTGGTGACGAGACGTGTTGTTTTCAATATGATCCGGATTTCAATGCGTCAAAGTGCCGAATGGAAACATTCAAGCGAGCCAAATCTGAAAAAACTCGCCTCGAGAAGTTAAAAATCAAAACAATGTTGATTTGTTTTTACGATTCTGAGGGAATTATCTACTGAGAATTCGTCCCACTCGGCCTAACGGCTAATGCTACGTTTTATCTTGATGTTATGAAGCGTTTGTTCTCGCATATTCGTCGTGTTCGACCACAATACCGTGAAAAAGGGAGTTGGTGCCTTTGGCACAATAATGCTCTGTCTCATCGGTCGACGCTTATTACCGATTTTTTGACCAAAAATGGCATTTTAACCATTAACCACTCACCACTCGCCTGATTTGGCTCCTTGTGAATTTTTTCTGTTTGGAAAACTACATTTTCCGATGAAAGGACCGACATTCTCAAGGACATTCCTAACAATGACCTAAAACACTCAGAGAGTTGAGTTGAGAACAGTCCTGTTTCTTTTAGGCCAGAGCTTGAATAATTACTGGATACCAGTATTGAAAAATTACTGCCAAATAGGACGACGACCTACTTGCTAAAATACTGACTTTCTTGGCCCCAAGCCATTCTGCGGAATCCCTAGACATACAATTATATCGGGATGGATGAATACGCTGCATCTCGAGCTACGGTAGAATAAGAGTAGCATTAAGAACTTGATAGAACGGACCTCCAACAATGTACAATTTACTTGGAAATTAAAAACTATATTTGAAATTACGGCAATAAGGTTTAAAAAGGTAAAAGTCAAGTTATCCGCGTAATATATTTGGTATTAGCCGCAAGAGGTATAGCTGTCGTGCATCACTTCTTCCGATGTAAGGAGTTCATATCCTAACATAATAACCTTGGTGGTTGTCAAGTATGGCCACTGAGTTTAGTAGTTTCCGCGTTCTGGCATTGCCACCTTAAACAAAACCACAATTCGACATATATTTCCGAGTCTATTTTCAAATAGAGTTATCTGATTTGGTATGTTAAGGGGCTGCTATTTAGGGATTTTTTCCAGTTAAAAGTTCGTAAGTTATTAGGAGTGTTCCTCTCTAAAATTGCTAATTCATAGATCTGGAGGTGGTAGGTTGAACAAAACCTACAAGGCAGCCGTAGGAGTGATGTAACTTGTACAGCTCAGAACCTCTTGCATTTTCTTTGGCCTCGAGAAAATATCGAGATTTAATTCTTGTTCCAACACTGATAGCTCCTAAGCGGATGCTCCGTATTGAATGGAGCATTTCGAAAGTATTATTTAAAAAATTTGTCAATAAAAATTTCTTAATAAAAAAATTCTTTTTTTCTCAATTTTCCACCCCCTCCGATAGATAGATACCCCCCAAAAATATTGTTTTTCCAAAACTCTGATCTATCATATCTATTTAACATTTTTAGGCCCCTTCCTCTCCTCTTACCCCTCCCCGTTCACTAGAATTGGTGTATTGCTTCCTTTTAGGTGTCTATGTGCTGAGAAATGATTTAAGTACTCGTAACAAATCTTTTATTTCTTGGAATAGAACCCCAAGCATGGTTAAATAACTTTTCTGAGTAGCAAAATTATATGTTATATTCCCTTTCGAGACGGAGTTGGAAGTATACCATCCTCTATCGCTAATTTAAATAATTGTATATATACTCAATTCTCCTTGGAATACCTTGATGTCTATTGATTACTTCTAAATATTGTTTTTCTCCCACTTTAGGAGGATATTTCCGACAATATTCCTATTTTATTCCACTAATTTCTTAATTGTACTTTATAACCGCTTTCAATGAGTATCCCGACAACCCTTGTTCATTGAAAAATGTGTGTCTTGGGTCTCGAAATTTCTTCATACTTCATTCGTGCACTGTACCTTCCGATTGCTTACTCTCTCTCATCTTTCGGGGTATACGAAATATTTAAAATGAATATTTAATTTTCGTTAGATATCTCAAAACGATGTGGATTTTTAATATTCTGAATAGAAACATTTACTGCTTTTGACAGAGTTTGATTATCTAGCTTCCGGTTGGTGGATTGTGATCGTATATATTTACTTCTCACATAAGGAGGTTTCCTAGCTGTTAAGCGGTGTTAAGCTATTCACGAACCATGAAAGCTTAATGTTGGAAGACTAATTTTAATAATTTTCAATCCAATTTATTTCGTTTATATGAAATATGGAAAGCTCTGGGTAAATTTAAAAATCAGTGGATAACTTTAAGTTCTGAACAAAATACATACGTTTTGAAGTCTAATTGTAATCAAATCTGAAGTGTTCTTACAAAAGGTCTACGAAAGCTTTTAATGACCAAAGGCTACTTTGGGATGTAATTTTATTCGTTTTGAAACCTACTTTCCATTCAAATAATTTAACGGCCACGAAACTCAAAATGTTGCGATAAAAGTTTTGTATAAACTTAAAAGCTCAGCGAAAGCTTTAAGTTCTAAATAAAATTTTATACGTTTTGAAGTCTAATTTTAATTGAAATAAATAAATTTTATTGAAATCTGAAATTAAACTAAAAAAGCTCTACAAAAGCTTTGAATGATCAAAGAAAGCTTCAACTTTGGGATGTAATTTTATTCGTATTGAAACCTACTTTCGATTAAAATAATTTAACGAAAACGAAACTCAAAATGGCACGATAAAAACTCGGTATAAACTAAAAAGCTCAGCGCAAGCTTTAAGTTTTAAAATCTAATTTTTATCTGAATAAATGAATTTTAATCAAATCCAAAAATTTAAGCAAAAGCGTAAAAAGCTTAAAAGCTCGTCGAATATCTTTGGTTTGGAACGTCATTTTATTTGCATTGACAACTATTCGGGCCGGCCATGGAAGACGTGGAAGATGTAGAATAAATGGAAATTTAAATAACGAAATTTACTTAATTAAAAATTTTCGAGTGAAATTTCAATTTCCTTATTTGGAAAGTAAAATTTATGTAAATTTCTATTTGGTTGATAATTTTCGGTCAAATTTATTAAATCGGAACGCAACATACAGTAGATAAGTAATAATTTTATTGAGTGAAATTTTTTTTAAAGGCAATTTATGGTTTCTAATACTATAAATTTATTTTATTTTGAAAATATTTTGAGTGAAATTTTCCAGAGTTAAATTTTTTGAGTGAATTTCATTAATTTTGATAGGAACATTTATTTATAATACTAGTTTTTGTTACATAAAATAAAATTCCCGTTAAAAAGAACTTTACTTCCACTCTATCAAAAATGGTACGCAACCAATGGAATGTATAATTTACCATTCCACTAGATTTGGTAATATTTGATTTGACATTTTGATCTTTAACCAAACTGCACCACATAGTGTAGTTAAATATTTAAAAAAGAAAAAAAAACGCAAGTATTGTTTATTACAAAGTAACATTTATGCATAATCGAGAGATGTGTGTGCATTTTCATCGGCATCATCAAATTTTAATTTTATTTAGTCGAAAAGGTACTGCGCTTGTGTAAAACAACAGAGTAAACAATAATATATATTTATATAAGTTTTTATTATAATTATTATTACACAATATCGTTTTATACATTATGTAAAAAATAGATACATAACTTAGTTAATACAATACTATAGTACATAATGTATTATTACTATTTGAGAATCAACTTTTTGGTGCGCAGCGCAGCGCACACATGAGATAAATTTGTATATTATGAATATAATTTTTCGTATAAAAAAAAAAATTGGATGAAGTATAGACAGAGGATGCGGTGGGATGGCGCGGGACAATCCGCCGCGACCTACTAACCTACTTTTAGCGAGTCTTTACTTGGGTTGTGACTATAAGAGTTTTTAATACAGATTTAATATTACGTATTTATACACTAAATTGTAATAATAACGATTTTCTTAGTATCGTATGTTATTTGACTAGCCACTGGTTGTAATCAAGTGAGCCAAGGCAGTAAAATGTAAATGTAAACAAGCATTTAGGGATGGTGATCTACAATATAATGATTTTTTTCTGTACTAAGATTTTATTTGATAATAAATATCTTTATACAGAGACAGCTGGTTTTTGTAGGCCTGCTTCCGAATGATAGAACTGTTGGATTTTCTTTATTTTAAAAAATATTACGGACCCGTGATCGCGTCAAATTAAGCGTCACTTATAATATTTTAATAAATCAGACATGTATCTAGGAATTTTAAAAAGGGGTTGAATTCCGAATTCCCAACTAACTGAAATTCGACTAATAATATAAAATCTATTAAATAGTATTCTACAGATACCGTCTTGAATCGATAGTATATCATTGACGTCAAAAAGAAAAATAATTAAAGGTACACACCCCCTTTAGTTTACCTCGCAAATGTTGAATCTGACGAAGAAAAATCTATTCAAATAATATGATGAATAAGCATTCTTAGTGTTTATGGGTTTTCTTGCATAGAAAATTAAATTAAAATTTGCATACAGACAATTAACTGACAATAAATATCTGTTTATATAAACATAAACAACATTGTTTTAAGCTTAAATTTCAATTTAATATAGTACATCACTCTATATTAAGCATAACATTTTTCTTGCAGAATAAGATTTCATTTTATTAATTGAAAAATAATAAAAAATAATGAATTTAATAAATATTTTTACTTAATTTTAAAATAATAAAATAATAAAAGTCATATCTGCTTCCTCAGATACTTAAATAAAAAATCCGGGGTAATTACCGGAAAATCTCATTAAAATTGGAAAATATAATCGTAGAGCTCTATATCGGGAAACAGGTCAAGAGCTTGTTGAGACAGTTAGTAGGAAGTAATTGGACGATATGCGGGAAATATTTAGGAAAAGTCAAATAAATTGCTAACTTTCGAGAAAAAGTCGCGAAAATCCGAGATAAAATTCGGAAATGATAAAAAAAAATTTGCTAAACTCATGAAAAATGTAAGAGTCCCAGGAAAATGTTAGAAAATCAGAAAAACTTGCGAAAATATTGACAAAGCTGGAAAAGTCCGAAAAGGCGGAAACTTTCTAGGAAAAAGGGCAAAAAAAGTTGAAAAAAACGTATAAAAAATAAGAAGAAGTCGAGATAATGGAAAGTAGCAAAAAATTTGAATAAATTTCGGTAATATGCGGAAAATGTCAGGATAAATTGGAAAAATTTCAGGAAAATGTCGGGAAAAATCTACAGAACTGAATAACTATTAGACACCTAAATTGTCCGTTATAAGGCAAAGCATTTTATACTGCAAATTTCTATCGATATAAAACATGGAAAAGTCGAAAAAAAATTCGGTAAAAAGTCGGGCAGAAGTCGAAAAATCCAATTTGGTAATGCTAGGACGAAGTCAAAAAAGTCTACAATAAAAGTCTAGAAAAACGTCAAGAAATGTCTGAATATTACGGACAAATTCTAGGAAAATCTACGAAAATTTAAGTAAAGAGAAATAAAAAAATCCGGAAAATTGAAGGAATTTGGGGAAATATCAAGAAAAAGCAGTGGCGTGCCGTCTAATGAGCAGAAGGCGCCTAGCAGGTCTAAAGATTGGGCCAACTACTCAACAAATCAGCTGCAAATTTTTATTTCATTAAATTAATTTTTACCCAGTTAATATTTAATAAAAGATTTCAGAGGTGATCTTAATAAAAAAAAAGCTTTATTTTCCGAACCTTAATTTTCCAGTTTTAAAATTTATTTTCTATCCAGATAACGGTGCTTTAAAGAAATTAAAAATTTTCTGAAAAATCTGAAAAGCTCATTGAAAGCTTAACATTAAAATATCATTTTATTTTATTTGGAATAGAATTTTTATCCGATTCATTAAATTCGAATGAAATATAAAGTTTCTCGGTTTCCCGAACCATATTAAGCTCAACGAAAGTTTTAAGTACCGAACCTAATTTTTTACGTTCTAAAATCTAACATCTATCCAGAAAACCGTTGCTTAATGAAATTGGAAAATTTCCAAAAAAAGAGCTTCAAAAGTCCCGAAATTTCATTGAAAGTTTAAAATAAAAATTTCATTTTCGATAAATTCGAATCCAATTTTTATCAGATTCATTAAATTTAAATAAATTTAGAAACTTTCCCAAAAAGCTTTCCCGAACCATTTTAAGCTCTACAAAAGCTTTTAGTATGGAACTTAATTTTTTACGTTTTAAAATAAATTTTCTATCCAGATAACGGTCCTGACACGAAATTTGAAAATTTCCAAAAAAAATATCAAAAGTCCCGAAAGCTCATTGATTAAAAACAGAGAGATAGAGAGGAAAATGTTACAATAGATTCCCCATTAACTTGCCCCCTCTCGCCTTCAATATTTCAGTTTCTTTCATATCATTTTTTTTAAGTAGATGAAAGAAAATTCCCGTCCCCCTTCCCCCAAACTCCAGATTAGGTACATCAAATAGAAATATTGCCCGCACGGCATTGAGAAAAAGTCGAGAATATTGAGCGAGAAATGGAGAAAAGTACGACTTTAATCGGACTTCTAACATAATTTTCTGAGTTCAACTTTCCCACATTTCTCCCTCGTTTGATTTCCCGAGTTTTCTCGGCTTCAGCAGTGTTCTTACAAATACAAACTTTACCCTAATTTAAAAAGGTAGTAAATTGTAGAGAAATGTCTAAACAAATCAAAGGAAAGAAATCCATGAATAGGAGAGAATGTCGAATGGGAAAATTCAGATTAAATTGGGAAAAATTCAAAATAAATCAGATAATATCGGAAAAGCTGAATAGGTTAAGAGAAATCGTTGAAAACTTCGTTAAAAAATCGGTGATCCTATTCGCTTAATTACCCTATAAATTCTCGAATTTTTCCGAATCCTTTCTAATTCTGCCCGATTTCTTTGATACTTATCTCGTGTTTGCTATTTTACTCGTATTTTTCCAGACAAGATTTTTCTCAGTTTTTCCAAACATTTATTAATTTTCCTTTCTATCGCACTTGTTTTAAAATGTTTCGAATTTTTAATAAATTTCCTAGCTCAAACCAACAGGTCAGGTTTGTCAAGTTTTTCTTAACTTTATTTGAGCTCTTCTCTCTGTTTCTCAGATCTGTTTCTAGATCTGTCTTTTTTATCGTTTGTAGAATTATCTTTCGTTTTGACCGATTTTCTGGAATTTTCCTCGGCTTATCAATTTCTATATAAAGAAGTTGGAAAATTTGACAAAAATTGACAAATTAACATAAAAAATTATGCGGAAATTCTGCTAGATTTATTGGTAAAGGATATATCGCAGAAAATGGTAGAATTGACGTTTTCGCGAAAACTTTTCGCTACCGGTGAACAAAAATATCCTGAAGTTGCATTTCCTAATCTTACGGTACAAGTTATTCCCTATCACCTACAACCTCATCCTGATTTTTCTGGCCAAATCAAAATGGCTTTTTCCGGAAAAGCTTCTTGCTTCTGAACCCATCGTGATTTATCCAAGCCAAAATAGCTGAATTACCTAATATTTTTATTTATTTTCCATCGATCTTGGTACGGTGGAATTTTTTTTAAGCCCCCAATCGATGCTCTTAATTTTTCACAATTCATTGCAAAATAATTATTCGGACGTTTATCACCCTAGACATTTTTATCCATAAATTTAATTCATCCCGAGTACGTCCCTGCTTAGACAAAATATAAAAATTATTTTTATCTCCTAAAATTCACAGAAAGAATACTTATCAAAATAAATCAAATCCAATTATGAATAGATGATATCCTTCTTAATTCCGGTAAATTCCTGATATTTTTCCGAGAATGGTGAGAAATATCTCAGACATTTCTGATTAATTGGATAATCCGTACTAGCCTGTAGCACTTCCAAGAATATCTAAGCTTTCGCAACGTAATAGTAAAGTAATCATCGAAATCAAAACATGATGAATTGAATCTAGGACATTCCCCAAATAAAGGACATATATAGTAATACATAGGCCACTATTAATCTATTATGTAATCCTGTGGGATGGTCGAAGGAGTAATTTTAGCTTTTTCGGAGGATAGATCATTCGAGGAAGATAATTCATTTACGATAGTTACGACATTCCAGGTCAAATTATCGGAAAATATCCAAGAAAATCCACGAGATCATAGTGGAGCATTTCTGTAAAATTCTCTACGGTTACTATTGTCAATAAGTAATTGGGATTGCAGGTTTAGAATTAGATCTGTGAATTGGAATATGTGAATGGACTGTTAGTACAGTCGAATAGATTTGGGCTAAGTTTTGGAAAAAATAAACCAATAGTTCCAAAATTCCTAGAAGTCGTCTCAAAACTAGCACATGAACTATAGACAGGGTGCTTCGAAAACAACAACCACTGACCAATTTGGAATGCCAAATAATTATACTCTAATTTCGAAGCTAGTCCAGAAACTTTCTCTACTAATTCGTCTATAGACGAAAGCAATTATATCTGAATGGAAACAGGATCAATTAATTACCGAGTAACTCAATTAATGGAAATTACTTACTCACTTTTATTTGAGATAAATTTAAAAATTAGAATATAAAAAATTTCCAATTGACGGCCAAAAATTAATTTCTGCAACCGAAATATTGTATGCTAATTATTCCTAGATGACCAAATATGCATTTTCATGGACCTCAACGAAAGAAAATCTGGTTTTAACCAAATAAATCGATTTTTGGGATTTATTTCTGTCAATGGAATTGGCAATCTCCAATAAAATTGCGTAACAACAAATATATACTATAACCACGATTAGCAGAAAAAAAGTGGCAAAAATCGCAATATTCATATTTCAAAATGGCATTTAGGTGTAAGAAATATTACATAATTTTTGCAGACATCCAAACCACAACCGAACTTAAAAATTATCAAAGGAAATATTGAACATTTCTACCAGAAAATTTTCGATGCAGAAAATCTTCAAAATGTCTGCAAGAAATCCCCAAAATATTACAAACAAATTCAATTAACAATTGTGGTTACCCACCTCTTTCGCTCTTCCTTATCAGATAATAATCCATCAGACATTTACATAAAGTATTTCTATTGCTAACATCTTCATGGGAAGAGGTTTCGCGGTTAGACACAAGTTAGGTGAAAATTACGCAGTTAAGACGGGGAAGTTTAGTATATAGAGAATTGATTACGATATTTTGATATGCATTTTTTATAATCAATTTCAAGATTAGAATTTTTTTTAATAAAATATTTTGAAAAACTATGCAATTCTTTTTTCATTTCTTTCAATTGCTTTTTGAAAATTTTTGAAATTTTAACATTTTTTTCTGCATTGGACCATTCTATTCGGAAATATGGTTTTAGCGTAATTTTTTTCCCCAACGCACTAATATAGAAGAGGAAGTAGGATCTTCCTTTATTCATCCATCGATTATATTCTGATTATATTCATATAGGCAAGGGTTGGATGAAGGATGGATGCTGCTGACAATTTATTTCCTCTATTTTTATTTCATTCAGACCAATTCGATAGGGTGGAATGGATGGTTTTCCTAAAATGGATGGTTGTCATGCAGCTTGGGCAAGTCCATTCAGATGGGATTCCCTATTGTCTACTCATAACGGTTTATAGAAGAGTATAGACGACACTCTTTATTCGCTTGTAATAAATAGTGTGAGTAAAAACGCTGGAATTGGAATGAGAGCTCATTTGAATTTTAGAATCAAAGTAGGGAAAATTGGTACACCATTAATTTAATATCAAAAATTTGCAAATTAATTCCAATTCTGAACAAATTGAACGGTCTTCACACAATTTCCCAATAACAAGAAATTTTCCAATTTTAATGGCATTTTCGGATTTTTATTAAATCTGCTGAATTTTAAATTTACTGATTCCGATCTACACAAGTGAATTTAAGTCTATTTGGGTAAGTCTTTTTTATAGAGTAGCCAACGTCGTTGTCTATAGTCGATCTGATCTGACGCGATAGGCCGAGCAATTTGAATACAATTTCCACATTGAATTATTCAGTAAATCGCTCCTCTCTCTAATATCCGTAATGTTAGTTATCCAATTGAATTATAGTAGATGGGTACTGGGTTCCAGAAACTCGAGGATAGGTAATCTCGTGTCCACTGAATTGATTACGGGCATTGATCATTTTGCTATTTTGCTATGATCTCTCATTCTAGCCTCGTCTCTAGATAGAAATTGGTTACATTGAAGGGAGGGAGGAGTCGGATGAATTTATTCGAAATGAAAGGAAATTCTTAAAAAAACTTAGGAATATTCGAGAATAAGTCGAATATTCGATAGCCATCATTGAAAATTTAGAATTTATCCGGAAAAATTCTGAAAAATTGCTATATTTACTAGGGATTGCAAATCCATTACCGGTTTACCGGTAATCTTGTACATTTTCTGAAAATATTCTGAAAAGTAGACTGTGATGTCTCCATGTCTGAATGATTCCATAAATAGACTAAATTTCTGGGAACTTGACAAAAAGAAGTAGGAAAAGGTGGTGATTTTGTGGTCAAATTGTGGTTGAATTTACGGCCTGTGAAAAAAAGTTTTTTTCCCATGTTTTTTTAACGTTTGCACAGCGTTGTAAAAAATACTTAAAATAAACTTT